>CAJVPP010003610.1:0-11214 GCA_910592005.1 Funneliformis mosseae | reverse complement strand
AGTTCTAAGACGTGATAAATTGCCGAGTTGATTCAAGTATAACAGATACCTGTAGGACTTAGAGAAAATCCTAAGGTTGGAAACTCCAACGTGTAGAGTCAACTGCCACAGCCTTTTAACTTAGATGTTAAGATAAACGAAAATGAACCCAGTGATAATGCTTTATATCTTACTGAAAAAAAGATAAGGAGATAAGAATAGTGATTAGCATTGTCTTTTGATTTTAAGAGCTCTATAAAGGCATATGTAAACAGAATTCTTATACCTTTTCTCATGTAGATCTACTGAAGTGATACATAGTTAATTTTATATCTGGTGATCTTAAAATTATGAGTCTACTATCCTTTCATAATATATGCTTTTATAATACTATTTGCTTTAGGGTAAGTCTTGTATCACAACTAGACATTTTTTTCTTCCTCCAGTCACATTTGTTTGAGAAAAATAAGAATAGGAAGTTAATATAATTTCTTTTTGCTTGATATGTGAGAAATTCCCCTATTACATAAACCTGCATTGTGATCAATTTATCTGTCACATAATTTGATCAAAGGTGACCCAGCAATTCTTTAGCTGATGATCACTTCTCTAGACTAACATTAATCGAATTGCTTAAAAAATTAGATTCAGTAATATCTCATAGTAACAGTTTACTCACATCACTTTTTAGCAATTTTATGAGGTTATCTAAAGCCTCTAAATTTTTCTCAAATACTTTAATTGCTTCACCTAACTCGCTAGGTAAATTATTAGATGAAGAAGTATAGCTTCAAATTTCTGACTCCTCTTTTTTATCATTTTCCATTTCTTATCTACAGAAATTAGTCTAATTATATATAAAGAAAAAAATATAACTATTAATTATTATTGGATCAGATTCTTAGATAATCATACAGTTCTAGATAATCGAACACACCTACAACCCTATCTTTCTTTATATTCATGATAGTGATAAAGTTGGTTGCTCTATTATATGTATGTTCATATTTAGCTGAATTGCATAATGGTAAGTACTATATGAGATTAGTAGTAAATTTACCTGCAGTCTTGCATCGATTATTTCTCAATTTTTTAGCTATTACCTGATAGTTTGTCTAATTCAATTGTCGATGGTTATCTGCAGGAAAAAAGTGTGAGCTAGCATGATTTTGAATAAAATTTCAGTAGTCTAAAATCACGTGTTTTTTCTCTGAAACTGCTTAGTCTTTTTGGTTTATAGCATTTGACTTTCATTTCTTCAGATGAACAGCATTCAGATGCAACTAACTCCTCCACTTTAAACTCAGATGAATCTGTTAATTCTTTGCCAGCCTCTAAGTCAGTTTGTTTTTCTACATAATTATTAATCTAGTCTACAGTTCATTCTAACTTTTTAATCTTCTTCTTAAGCTCAGATGAATCAGAATCATTTGTTTCTGAATAATAATTTTTATTATTTTTTAGATACTTGAAAAATAACATGAAATTGCTATAAATTCTTATCCTATCCTTTTGTATATTGATTTTGCTTCACATAGCCATAGTCATGGCAATCCTAATACGAGATCAGCTTTTGGTTTTTTAATAACCTCAAATTCGTATATATTAATAAAAATCTATTTAAATTTTAAATTTTTTTTTAATAATTTTTTTAAGTTTGTTTTTTTTTTAATTTTATTTAATACTTATTTATAATTTTATTTTATTTATTAATTTTTAATAATTTTATATTTTTTAATTTATTTTTTTTAATAATTTATTTATTTCTTTTTATAGTATTTAATTATTTTTTTCAATCCTTTTAATACTTATGATTTTTTTAATTTATTAATTTTGATTTATTTTTATTTTTAT
Source organism: Funneliformis mosseae (assembly GCA_910592005.1). Taxonomy (NCBI): domain Eukaryota; kingdom Fungi; phylum Glomeromycota; class Glomeromycetes; order Glomerales; family Glomeraceae; genus Funneliformis; species Funneliformis mosseae. Next base: position 9,381 of record CAJVPP010003610.1, on the reverse strand, counting down.
CTGTTTATTTTGATATTTAATTCTAAATTTTTAATAATATAATTTTTTTTTGAATTTATTTTTTAATTTAATATAATATAAATAATTGTATCACAATTATAAATTTTATGCTAAAGCTATTTTTTGTAATATATTTTAATATAAAAATAATAAAAATAAATAAGATTAAATCCATTTTTAATAATCAACATTTCATAAAAATTAGTTTATTTTAAAGAGCTTATTTTAGTTTAGTAACTTTTATATTTTATAAGTAATTAATGATCTTTTATATTAAATATTACATATAAAATTTTATAGATAATTTTAATTTTTTACATAATAATAAACAATTTTTTTATAAGCATTATAAAAGTTGGTTAAAATTTAATCAATAATACTAATAATATTATATACTTTTTTTATTTTTATTTAAATTTTAAATAAATTATTTATTATTATTAAATAGTATAAAAAGTGTACTTTATAAATATTAAACTAATCTAAATAAAAATTGCGATTTAGGTAATTTTGAACTTGCTAAATAATTTTATTTAGATTATAAAAGTTGATTTTCTTGAACTAAAGTATTAAATAATAAAAAATTTTAACAAAGTGAATTGTATATCATTAGCATTATAAACTTCATTAATATCAAATAAACCTTGATGAAAAGTAAGGCAAAAATGAGGGTTCTGGGATCAGAATTCGAAATTATATTCAGGAAGGTTCCCAATCATATTTTTAAAACCTTTTAGCTATATAAATCCTCTATTGATTTTAAAGCTCTAGCCCAAATTTAAGCTTTTCTCGCTATCCAAATATTTGATATCAATTTGACATTAAATTACCTCGCACGATACTAAGAATAAAACAATCTCTTATAGCCTTTCTTGCCCAATTTTAATCCTAAATAATATATCAAAAAAAATATACTATTCTGTTCGAGTTTGAAGTGATGTGAGATTAGCAAGAACTGAAGATTTGAAGTTAAGCTCGTAAAATCTCTGCAAACCTTCTATATATAACATTATTTATAATATTCTAGAATTAATTCTAAAAGAGATTCATTATCATCTAGCAAAGTAAAAAATTTACACCTAAGCTCATCTTAGGTGTAAATTTTTTTGTATGTGTATAAGAAAGTTAAAAAGCTATAGAATATATTCTAGTATATCATTATTTTTTCGATACACAAAAAACCATTCTGAAGTCATTTGCTTTACATAAATCTGAGGTCAAAAAGTCTAACCTCTGATGTAAAAATTTTGGGCTAAGTGTAAATTTTTCAGATTAAGTGTAAATTTTTGTATGTGTATAAGAAAGTTAAAAAGCTATAGAACATATTCAAGTATACTAATATTTTTTGATATACAAGAAACCATTCTGAAATCATTTATATTACACAAACATAAGGTCAAAAAAATCTAACCTCAGGTGTAAAAGGAGATAGGTGAAAATTTTTCAAAGAAGATGTTAATATATCAAACTTCTAGATAAGTATCCATATGAAGCGTCTAATTTGAAAAATCCCTTTGGTCACGGCAAGCCCTATTCCAAAGTCTATTAATATATTGGATTACATAATACCCATTAGCATGCTTTCTACAAAGCCTAGGTTCAGAGCTAGTCAGCTTATCACAAACCTTACAAGGAAAACGCTTCTTAGCTTTCCAATGTTCAAAGCATCCTTCAGGCTGACGACAGGTCCGCTCACAGATTTCTCCAGTTCTGAGTAAATAGTTACAAGAATATTCGCCTATCATAGTAATAAGAAATAAATATTTTAATTTAAACAAAAGATTTCATAGTATTAATACAAGCATCAGAATAGCAATACTTAGGTAAAAGTATTTAAACAAAGGTTCTTGTACTATTAATACAAATATAGGTATATATATATATACTAGAGATAATTAATTTTAAACAAAAAGTTTTCATATTATTAATACAAATATCATAAAATATACACTTATAGCAAAAATGATTCTTCCATATCTTCAATATGATAAGAATGACTTTAAAAAGACTCATGATCGAAAAGCACATCTTAAAAGAAAGTTTAAGTGTAAACTGTCATCTACTCTAACACTTGCACCTAGATCCCAATTATATAGAGAGGGAGAACCTAATGAGGTTGAGTGATAAGACGCTCAAGAAGAAGAACCTAATGAGATTGAGTGACAAGACGATCAAGAGGGAGAACCTAACGAGATTGAGTGACAAGACATTCAAGAGGGTAAATATATTGATAGATACACAAGAAAGCCTAGAGAGTATTTAAAAATATAGGGTGCAAAATTACGCTGAAGATGGATCAAAGTTACTAGTAAAGAATGTGATTTGCCACTAAACTTAAAAGCATATCAGCGTCTACATCATGATCTATTACAGGTAGATGAAGAGGCTTTCAAAAAAATTATTTCTCAAGAGAAAACACAAACCCCCACCACACAGAATGAAGAACAAGTAGGAGAAGCAGATCCCAGTTTATTAGCTGAAAGGCAAGAATATAAACTAGAAAAGGAATATGTAACTGGTAAGCATTTCAGATCAGTTTATAAAGAAAATGATGATGAAATAGAGATTGCACCTCCTGAAGAAGATATAGTATTTTTAGAAAGGCAATGTGATCCTACTAGACAACACAGATCTCTAAAAGATATGACTATATGGGAGGGGATCGTTCCTTCAAGTAAAAATTTAGCATATACATTTAATAAATGACAAAATAATTCAAAAGAATATGCTAATACCCTATATATGTCCTATTTTATAGCATTAGCCTGTAATGCAATTACAAGTGTTCTCTAAGAAGAGCTACATAGAAAGGATCAAATAAAATCAGTATTGGTTGTAAAAACCACATATATAAAATATATATATAAAGGAACAGGTGATATTAGTAACCCAGCGAACTATGAAACCAATTATCATCATTCATATCATAGAGGCTTAATGCAGGAAATCCTTTTTGAGAAATATATAGATGAGCACATAACTCTTTCTAATGGAGAAATTGATAAACAGATCAAATCATATCTAAAAGAAGAGTCTGATAAGATTCTTCTCTGAATTGAGATGGTAATAATTAAGTCTTACACTTTATATCATACTCATAGAGGCTCATACATTCTCACTCCTAAGAAACTTGCCAACACAAAGTGTACTATCAACCCAGATAATTCAGACATTATTGATCCAGTTATAGGCAAGCCAACAGATAATTATCTTTGGAGAGCTTTAGGTTGTTATTTTGCATATTAGGATGGAATTACAGACCACCTTGGTAGACGTATATATCAGGCAAAAGTATTCGAAAATATTTAGAAAAGACTAAGCTTGATGGGATCCCAATGCCTACTCCTATCAACCCACGAGTCTTTAATAAGATAAAGGAAATGAATACAGATATCTCCATTAATGTTTGGGAATAGAATGAAGAAACTACACGCTCAAAACCCGTAATTGCTAGTAAAAATTTTTATATTTCAAATTCATGTAAAATAGAAAATTGTAAGCATAATAATCCAAATGAATGTTATGAAAAAAAACCGCATGTAATTCATCTTATAGTTCTTACAGATATAACCAAATTAGAAGAAGATGAATATAGGCAAAAGAATCATTTACTCTGGATCAAAAATCTGAATGGCTTGGTATACAAGGATTCTGCTCATAGTAATAAGAAGCATTTATGCAATCAATGCTTCCAGAGTTAGCTAACAGAGAAATCCTTAGCCCATCACCAGGAGTGGTGTTTTGGATTAGACGAAGCTTTCCAAAGAGTCACAATACCCATAAAGAATGTTAATGACTTCGAACAGTTCAAGAACTATAGCCGAATGATAAATTTCCTATTATTATCCTAGCAGATTTTGAGTCATTAAAGAAGAAGTGTGACAACATTATGGTGAAAATATGCGAAAGATAGCAGAAGAAGAAGCTAATAGTTTTAGCTACTCAGTCCACTGGATTGATACTGGAGAAACATGTGGTCCCTTCTTGTATCGCAAAGAAAATGCTACAGAAGAATTGATTCAAAGGATCAATCAAGAATTGGTAGAAATAAATAAGGTCTTAGCTGTTTAGCATGAGCATATTATTATGGATGACTACAAAAGAAGGTTTAAAGAGGCGAATAGATGTTGGATTTGTGAAGATAAGTTCTGTATAGACACAGATATGATAAATATGTTAGAAAGAAAGATTGCGAATCTCTATACAGAATTGATAAAGGCTATCAAGAATCCAGAAGATTATAAATCCCTAAAAACTACTTTAAGTAAAGCCTAAGCTGAATTAGCTAGAGAAGAAGCTAGGGATAAAAAGTTCTGGAATTACTGTCATATCACAGGTGAGTTCTGAGAAGTGTCTCATAATTCATGTAATCTTAAACTTTAGATTGAGCCATGGAAGACACCAATTCCAATTATCTTCCACAACTTCTGGGAATATGACTTTCACTTGGTCTATAAATCCATCAAACGCTCGGGTATTTCTATTCAAATCTCAATCATTGCTGAAACCTTTGAATGATATAAATCCATGAAGGTAGGTCAGCTTAAGTATATTGATAGTATGCAGTTCATGAATAGTAGCTTGGATAATCTTACAAAAAATTTGGGTGATAACCACTCAATTACAACTGAGTATTTCAAGAAGCAAGGCTATACAACTGAACAGATTCTCTTAGCATATCGTAAGGAAGTCTTTTCTTATGAGTATATAACTTTTCATGACTGATTTAAGGAAACAGACCTACCTCCAATTCATGAATTTCATAGTGTCCTCAGAGGTAAGATTTCTCAAGAAAATTATGATCATACCCAAAAGGTATGAAAGGAATTTGGATGCAAAAACTTGGGAGAATATAATGATCTCTATCTCAAGATAGACGTGCTTAGTCTAGCGGATGTCTGAACAACATTTTGAAAAACATCTATGTATTATTATAGTCTTGATCCCAGCCATTATGTATCTGCTTCTTCTCTATTCTAGGATGCTATGCTCAAAATAACCAAAGTCAAGATCGAGCTATTCACAGAAATAGCCATGCATGACTTCATTAAAAAGGCCAAGTGGGGTGGTACTGCTATAGCAGTACATAGATATTTTAAAGCAAATAATCCTAGCATAGGAGAGGAATTTGACCCATCCTAATCTATAACATGGGTCTCATATGTCAATGCAAATAATCTTTATGGATGGGCAATGAGTCAGTTCCTTCCAGTTAGAAATTATAAGTGGGTTGCTAGTTGGGAATATCTAAAGAATAATTCCAAAATGCAAAAGAAATATCTTGAAATGATTTTAAAGACTAGGGCAGATGCCTCACATGGATTCTTTCTAATGATTAATTCCCATTTCCTCTAAAGACTCACAATTATTTAAGGGATTTACCTCTAACTGTGAAAAATATCACAGTAAAAAAGGATATGCTATGCTCATACATTGCCAAGCTTATGAATGATATATATAGTGGGCTATTCTATGTAACAGAAAAACTAGTCCCTCATTTTGGCTCACGAAAAAATTATGTCATTCATTATCAAAAGCTCCAGTATTATATGAAGTTAGGCATAGTTGTAGATGAGGTCACAGAAATCTTATCATTTGACTAGATGAATTGGTTGGCCTTATATATTGCCAAGAATACAAAGTTGCGCCAAAAGTCAAGAATGCTTTCAAAAAAGACTTTTTCAAGCTCATGAATAATTCAGTATATGGCAAGACTATGAAAAATGTCCAAAAGTACCAGGATGTTAAGATCATGGCCTGTAATAATGAGTCAGATGAGAAGAAGTTTTTCAAGAAAATATGTAGTCCAAATTTTAAGTATAGCAGACCGCTTGAAGATATACTAGTAGGCGTACATATGGGAAAGGCCAGCGTAGTTCTCAACAAGCCTATCATTATTAAAGCTTCCATTTTAGGACTCAGTAAGCTCCTAATGTACCGCTTCTGGTATAACTATGTAAAGGAAAAATATAGAGATAAGGCTAGACTTGGATATATGGATACTGATTCCTTTATATTTATGGTTGAGACGGAAGATATCTATAAAGATATGGCAGAGCGACCAGATATCTTTGATCTTAATGATTTGAAAACTATTGGGCTTTTCAAAGATGAGACCTTAGGTAATGTGATTACTGAGTCATTTTACATTCGAGCGAAATCATACCACTATGTCTTAGCTGATAAATCCACAAAGTCAAAGTATAAGGGGTTAGCAAGAAGGGTATGAAAGAAATGGCAAAGAACACATATTCTGAAAGTAAATCTCCCTTGACTCAAGTATATCAGGATTGTCTATTCTAGTAAAAGGTATTCTATGCTAAGAATATAGGATTTTGGTCAAAGGATCATGTAATATCTCTGGTCGAATCTGAGAAGAAAGCTCTCTGTTCTATAGATACTAAGCGCTAGATCTTATCAGATGGGGTAACCAGTTTACCTTATGAGTATTGGTCTATTATGGTATACAAGAATATGATTAAAGATGGTATCTCTCATGAAGAGGCTGAAAAAAGGGTTATAAGGGCCAAGCTCCTAGAAAAATACCAAAACGAATGTGTGTCTCATATATCTAATTCACCTACATAAGCTAGATAGTGATAAGTATTCAGATCATATATATTATTATATTATTTTTTTCCTGATACGATAAATATTCAGTTATAGAAAAAATGATGGCTAAACATTTTATTATTCGATTCTAAGAGAAGGGTTGGATAGCAAATACCCTCTCCTGCAGTTCGATAGAATAAGAGGAAATAATATTTTTCGATTAAAAATATAGGCTCATATAGTAAAGTATGGGATTTAATATCAATTTGCACAATATGGAAAGTTTAGATGAATTATAGAAAATACAAATAAAAATATTAAAAAGGTGTTTCTAGCAGGGATTGCACTTGAATTTTGACAAGAAGCTTATATAATTGGTCTTAAATTAACATTAGATAGATTGACACAGGAGGTAGAGTTTTCACAAAAAGATGATTGTTCTTCTAAGCCAAGCATAGAAATGTTATTATGTACCTGTTTTTCTTCCTGAATTTTTTTATTTTAATGTTTCGCAAATAAAAGAATTTAATACTGCATATGATCTTTTAACCAGTAATGACTTATCCCTATATGTTACATTCTGCTGATCGTTCGAGAGTAATGCACTAATGCAAGTTATTTTTTAAAAATTAGGATTGACAAATTATTGGATATTAAAACTTTCATGTTTTGGGACAATCGTAGCATTAACTGTAGAGAAATGTTTTTTATAAAAAATATTGAATATGACGGTGGTGTCTCACATATGTTTTGTATTAGATCATATCTTTAAACAGTCTTAAGAATCTTGCTTATAACATCTTAAAAAATCTTGAGAATGAATCAGTTAAAGACATGGAAGTTCTAGAGCTGGGACCATGTTCAGAGTGTAATAACGAGATTCTAATTCTTTCTATTAAAACATTTATGGTACTTAGCTGTAGCCATGTTTTTCATAGAGAATGTATTGAGAAAATTTTTTATTTACTCAATAAAACAACTGCCCTATTGATAATTGTACTGCGATCATTAACCCTGTGGTTACTGAATGGAGATTTTCTGTATCATCTCAATCAAGTACTTCATCGATAGTTAGGAGAATGAACAACCAACTTCAGATGAATTCGCCAGTAATCTAAGAAGAGATGCCAAATCAAGAAATTGACGTGAATGTGAATGGAGAAGAAAAAATTCCAGAAAAAAATGATGACGGTGAAGAAGTAAAAAGTATTCCTTTGAGATCAAATCAACCTGAGCAATTCACCTCTGTTTCCTCAAGCAGTAAGGGCAAAAAATGTAAAGATACTTATTCTATGGAAAAATCCTCTAACAAGAAAGTGAAAAAAACTAGTGGAAAGAAGGTATCGTCTATATTAAAAAAACTTATCGAAGAATTATTAACTGATACACCTGTTTTTGCTATTGGAGAGAACTTGGAAGAAGATAATAAAAGTGCAATCAGTATTTTTTTGCAACTTTTCAATAAGATTGATAATACCGAAACTAAAAATGAAGTTGCATCTTAAGGTCTTATTTACAGTTATTTTGGTTTTGGAAAAGCTGTATTTAAATGATATAAAGAATTAAAACTCAAACATAGTAAAGATGGATCCCAAGCATTAGACAAAAATGAGGTTAGAGAAGTGATTCCTAAGGCAAAATATTCTGATGAAGCTTTGCGAAAAAAAATGGAGAGATCCGAAAAAGTTTTTAAGCTTTTTAATAATATAGGCAAAGAAAAAATAGCATGGATAAAATTTACCCCTCCAGGTTTCATCTTAAATCTAACTAAGAATGAAAAGGATTATGTAATGGTCAAAATCTTAAAATGAAAGGTTTATTAATATACTGCGCTATTTCTTTTGCGTAATTAAATCGAGCTTGAACACTGTGTTCAGACTCTACTACCAGAAAAAATAGAATTTCGTTCACGTGTATTCTCAAACATATAATAAAGCATTTGCATATTCCGCTCATATCAGGAATTTATTTTTTAAATGTGTATAACTGATTGCCAAATTTCATGGAAAATAATTTGCTGAGCCCGAACACTGTGTCCAGACTCTACCATCAGATAGTAATGTAGAATAACCTACAAAGTGCCTTAACGATTGACTATTTTGGAAGATAAATTTTACTGAATACTGATCCAGCTTCTACTCAATTTTGACAAGCTCAGACAAGTACGTGTATTTTATTCATAATCATTTTTCTGAATTTCTATTATGCTTATTCGGCTAAAGAAAAAATCTGAAATCTGATTAGCTGATCATCTTGTGATTTTGGTGACTAGCTAGCATTAAAGAAGTGTCTGAGAACTGTCATAAAACTGATAGAAAGCTAGGATGATTCTTGTGATATAATATACGTCATACTCATCTGATTAATAAATCTAAGAATAATTTAGCTATTATATTATATCGAACTAATTTAACCAAATTTATGCTATCAGAAAATCCCTTACATGCATGTGAATATGCATATAGCTAGATGTAAACCTTATATAAACCTCTGATAATATGCTTGTAATCAAATAAAAAAAATGAATCCAATATTTTATTATCATATACTTGCTATAATCACTATAAGTCATTAAAATTGCTAAAAATGCTATAAATCACTAAACTGCTATCCTATATCCGTAAAATGGCTAAATTTAATGATTTGAGTTCTGTAGTAGTGCAGGTGTTAAACAATCTGCAATATAGATTTAATAGTGAAATACCAGAAATATAGTGTTCTCGTGTTTGTTCTCTATTTAAGAAACTTGTTAAATATAACCCAAAATACTTTTCAAAAAATGGATTTATCCAAATGGTTGAAAGGGAATATATAGATGGGAAATTTAAA
>CAJVPP010003609.1:0-11215 GCA_910592005.1 Funneliformis mosseae | reverse complement strand
GGATTTAAATTGGCTGATCTATGTGACTTTTAATTTTATCACTGATCGTCCAAAGACTTTTGCACCAGACTGTATATAAATTAAAAAATTCTCTTTTAAAACAATAAATAGATTGGCGTGATTCAACCTTAAAAAGATAGTCTAACTAAAACTTTCTTTCATGTATTTATTTTTTGCATTTGAATTAACGAACTTAATTTAAGGGGTAGAATCGGAGATATTGTACAACTATTGATCAATAATAATCCTTTTGTAATGATAATATATGTATAACTAGTCATGGCAATATTATAAAAAAACGCCCAAAAATAAAAAATGAACAAAAAAGATATTAGTGATTACGCATTTATATTTTTATGAATCAGCTGATATCCGCTTTTAGGTTACGCCACCATTTTGATACTAGTTTGCTGTATTCAGTCATTTGCATATTAGGTGGTTTATGTTTCATCATTTATTTACGGTATGAAATGAACATGTTTGGTTCCCTCTTTTTTGGTTTATTCATTCGTTTTTCTGATTTCTCTGGCTAAAGAAATGGAATTGTGTTTAATTTTGAAGATCTAAAAAATAGCTTTTTAATTAGGGATTTTTGTAACCTCCGAATTATTTATACAAATTAGAACCGACCGATAGTAAACAGTATCACAATACATTGATTTTCTTTCTAAATTTTCTATATTTGGCATTGAAGAAGAAAAATAGTAGTTTTAGAAGAAGAATTAGCCTACATTCATCATATTGTATGCATGGTTGTTTCTATATCCTTTTTTTATATATATATATATACCATATATACTGTCTATATAGAATAACAAATTATGTCATAAAAAAATTGTTTTATGCACATTGGCGAATATCTCGTCTCATTTTTCGTCAATCGGCAACATAATTAACGCGATAAAAAAGACGTGTTATGTAATTATTTAAATAACTTTGTACAATAAAAAAACCGGTTATCCATTATTTAAATTTGTTTGAATGAAAATCTCATCTCTATATAAAAAATCCATAGAAATATTGTAACTTATGGCAGACCAAAACTAGTTAATCTGTCTTGAGGAATTGGAAACAAGCGCAGTTAGTAATACTTACCGTACTTCTTTCGCCTGTTTTTTGTCACTCGTTGTAATATTATATATAAGCATGATTAAAAACGACATTTGGAGATTTACTTTGAATTTTATGAGGAAAAATATTTTACAATTTTTTCTTAAAAATATTAAAAAGACATACGCAGAAAATATGTCATCAAATCAAAACCGACAATTTCTTACTTCAATAATTAATATGGATCGGTTACTTGGAACACAACATTCAAGAAGCGTTAATCAAAGAAGGAGAAGAAGGGTGAATCGACTTGGATTAAATACATATCAAATACGTAATGTTCTCACAAATAATCGAGACACGCTTGGTCGTATCGTTAACCTTTCTACACAAACTTCAAGTGATCTGTTGATTAATCAATTTTACAATGGGTCTTCGTTCATTTAAACTTTGAAAGGACATGAAAATAATTATAGCAACTTAAACTCTAAATTAAAATTATAATTATTAAATTTCCTTATACAAGTATCTTTTGAATCATAAGTTACTTAAATTTTAAATTTATAACTTAACAAGTGGTGTTGTTGATTTTTTTTTTATTATATAACTTGAAAATGACGACATTTTTCAATAAATAAACAAAATATTTAAGTACTTCAAAAACTAAAAAACACGAGTTATAATTTTTTTTTTTTTAGTGCAACTGTGTTTGTGCACTGTGTAAATTGTTTAATAAGTTTAAATTTTAAATTTTCAATCAATTCACGAAATGCGAAACGAAAATCATTGATAGTCATTAAATTATTAAGGATAATTCATACCAGAAATAAATTAACCTAATTTGGCAGATGATCATCATCATCCAACAAAAACCGGTAATTTCAAGTTCTTCTAGGTATACGTTAAGTTTGATATGCGTCAGGATATTTCATCAATGAATTTATTTCCTTTAACGGTAAATCACGAAAATCCCCAAAACTATTTTTGATGTTGAGAATTGATTCACAATCTGTTCATTTTGTGTCATCATTTAACATACTTTTACTTGTTTAAATACTTGTTCTTGTATCAAAAATAATTATACAAAGTTATAAGGTTAGGTTCAAATAATCTTGTGTAAAACCAACTCGGAAGAAAGTGCTATATCTTTCCGATGTTAAAATAAAGTGGAGATGATCTATTTACTTGAAAGTTCAGTCCTGAATCAGTCCTGAAAACAAAACAAAACATTTCCTAATAACTTAAATAAATATGTATATATATATTGTATTCCATTTATACATATATACCTATTACTTCTTTAATATAAAAAAGTATTTAACCTAATTAAGCAAAATCAATGATATCAGAAAACAGACCGTAAAGAATTTTCAGGATTGAATAAAGAAGTTCTGCATTTGGTCCGATTCCTATTTTGGTTTGTGATACTAAAATTTTATGATTGGCTAAATTACTAAATATTTAAAGTGTTAAAGTTTAGAGTTTGGAAATGAAAATTTTCTTTGGTTTATTTATTTTATTGTAATAGCTGGTTTCGTCGCATTTTACTGAACGCAAAAAAGTTATCGAAATAAAATATGAGGCACATGATCGTGCATTTCCAAATTTTTCTGGTTAGAAATATTTGACTAACCGGACTAATAACTGACAATAAAACAAAATAAAATGACAATATAGGGTTTTGTTTGTTTTTAATAAAGGTCAAGTAAATTATTTAAAAAATATCAAAATTTACAGTATTCCATCCATTTTGCGTAGGATTATCTCATTCACATAAATCAGGAATTCTAACTGAATAAACAATGTCAAATGAATCCATTATACTAACTTCCATGGAATATATATATACTAGTTACTCATAATCTATTCTAAGTGCCATCTACTTTTCCATTATTTCCCCAGATTACTGCCAAATCTACGTTAAAACCTAAAGAATTTTTAAGCTGCATGCAATTTTATTCGCGGATTTAAACGCAGAGTCGGGAAATTTGAATGTAGTGCATTACCTATTGTCATTATTTATTTTATATATATTAATTGGGACGTTATTTCCCTGATTTTGTCTGACAATAACTTACTTGATTCATACGGAACTGAAAGATGTTCGCCCACCAGGGCGTGACACCAGGAACTAATTTTTGCAAGTTAAGTGGGGGTGAAATTTTTTTGGGCATACTGGGGAAGATGGCATCGAATACTTATAAAGCTCTTAAACATGGTTGCAAATTGATTCGCAAACAATTCAGACTCCTCTCTCAATTATTTTAACCTAATCATCAAAAATGATTTATTTTATTAATTGTGTTACGATAGGCTCTTATGAAAATACCCTTTCCTTTGAGCCAGATGGCTTCCCAAGTGGCGAAGATTGTGTCCACGGGTAATTATTAAAGGTGTCAATATTATATCTGGAAGAACGTTCATTTTTATTGGATTCGGCTAATAAATTTAGTAATACGTATTAAGTCAATTCAATTAAATTAACGAAATTTTTTCGTTTCTGATATCGTTAAATTTTTTTTCCCTCGCTTCGACAATGAAAGAATCAAGCACTATTATGAAATCGTTTAAACAGACTCTAATAATATACCTTTTAATGAAAAAAGCTCGATTTAGATGGACTGAACAAAGCATTAAGTTATTACTTTCGTTCTTAAAGAAAAGGAAGTACTAAAATATTTCTGGAATTACGCCTCAATTATCTGGCCTACTTGGTATGAATACAAATATTCAGCAAGCCTTCAAAGTAAAATTTTTTTTCTTAATAAAATCATTATTCGGTATAAGTTGCAAGTTGAAGGAATTCTTGACTGAACGTGCAAAATTGAATTTTGAACTTCAAAACTGGTGAACATACAATTATTCTTTTGTTAAATTCGAAGGAAAATATAATTAGTATATAATTGGAAATGACGCGAAGAAAAAATATAAACGCACAATAAATCTTTTTTTATTATAAAATCATTTTGACGATCTACTATTAATAAAAAATATGTAAATTGACATCTCTATATAAATGATTTCTTTTTTAATTGATAGGTTACAATAAAACTTATGCGTGAGAAATTTGATTACAAAATGTAGGTCAAGTATTTTTTAAAAGTGACACCAACAAATTGTTACCATTTTGCAGAAAACACACGATATAACTATTGTAACCATTTGAAAGGTCGATCAACAATGCGTATGATATAATTATTGTAACCATTTGAAAGGTCAATCGAACAGGATTTTACTGGCTAACTGTCAAATGAATTAACATCATCTTCATACTTACTTGTAATAGATTTATCAAATATTAATAAATTACGACTTAATAAGAAAATATTTCAAATTTTAATTTATATTGAAAGGTTTGGTTATATAACAATGGAACAAACATCTTTTTCATTATACTTGTAATAGATTTATTAGATATCAATGATTCCGACCTTGTAATTTCCACTCCGCATTACAAATGAATTTTCAGCCAAAACGCTAGAGAATTTTCAAACGGGGTGAAAGTTATTCCGGGATAACTATAAACTGGGGTATTTTTTCACAAAATATTCTATATTTATATTTATATTTGATAAGAAAATATTTCATATGTATGCAACTAAAAAGTTGAAAAGAATAAATTACGAGTTATTATTCATACCAAATAAGGAACTGAAAGGTCGTCCTGCATAAATAAAAATTTTTACAATAATTCATATTTTAGTTATTCAATTAAACCAATAACATTGTTTTTCACAGCAATTTGTGACCCCTATCATCTTAAAAGGTTCTTATCATAACACTCATTAAAAAATAAATAAATAAAATAAACGTGAAATTTCGTCTCTCTTCCCTTCACTTTCTTTGGAAAGGATGCCGCCAATTAGAGAACATCAACTTTCACCTTTTTCACAGCACCACCCAAATTCTCATTCTTCAGGCGATCATTCGCCAACAAAGAGTGATAAGTCGTTCGTTATTAGCTGATAAAGACCGAAACATACATAGTAAAAGTAGTCCAAACATTATCACGAGAGCTTTGAGAGTAGGCGTGACAAATTTTATAAATGTGATAAAAAGTTTACATCAAGGTGAATCAATAAATACTTTCCTGTAATAAAGGAAACTTTACAGAAATATATCGATTCGGAAAGAAAGGACTTCATAAAAGCCGGGTCGCTTGATCAATATTTACAACAATTTCAAGCGTATAACATTGCCCTAGGTTTTGGTTGAGACGATCAAGTAATTTGTCCAATCATCAACAAAGCTTTAGACGAATTAAAAAATTGTAAAAATTGTGAAGATGAGACTTCTTCAATGATCGAAAGTATCTCAAGCCAACCACAACAACCTACTTTAGTAAATTCTGCAATTTCGCAACAATCGAATAATTTTTCAAATTATTTGATTCCTAATTTTTATTCAATACCTGATGATGTTGAAATGGAAGATTTATTTACAATTGATAAAGGTGATACAATAATTATTACTTTCGTTCTTAAAAGAAAATAAAGAAGTACTAAAAATTCTTGTAGAAAAGCGCGGAGGTAGCGGAAATATTAAAAGAAGTGCGCCGCAAAGATGGTATACGACGATCAAAACCAATATTTTCCCGAGCAGTGTGAATTAAAATGGAAAAATATCAAGCAAGACTGCAAGGTACTTATATAATTTTAATTCAAATCTTTCTAAAAAGGTAGGAATTCTTCACTGAGCGTGCAGAATTTTGATGAGTTGGATCTAATTGGAACATTCAAAATTAATGTTTCTCCTTAATTATAAATAATTTATGGTTAAATCAAATAATGATTTTTTCATGAAAGAATTTTTTTTTTTTTTTGTAAAATCAACATTGTCTTACAAACAAGATATATATTTTTTTAAAAGTAAATGCAAAACAATACGATGGCTCAGCTATACCATTTATTAATATTTCGTTTCTTTAATTTCTTTTTTTTTTTAAAAAAATCAGTTGGTGTAACGTAAGATTATAAAAATTTTAATTAGTAACGAATGAATCGCTTAGTTATTAGATGTAATAAGTCATATTAATAAACACAAATCACAAATCCCTTATAAGGGTCTTTTCAACAAGAAGCTTGAAGTTGGTTAAGCAAGGAAAACTATTTGTGAAGGCATATACAGAAGTGTGCAAAAAAAAAAAAATGAACTTCTTTAAAATCTCGTTAGTTCCACAAGTATTGCGTCAATTAAATTTTACAATGCGTCATTTTAAAGCTAAAACCGAGTATATTTTATTAAAAAAACGCTATTTTCTCAATAACCTTACTACAACGCTTCTTAGTATCATTATCTTGCTGGAGTCGCCATCTACCTCTGCGCACTTCCGTAATTTTTTTTTTTAATTGTATTCTCCATTCATTATACGTCTAAAAGAAAAAGACTGGTGGTACCCTTTACACAAAAACCACCCCATGCGAATATTTTACTTCGGTCCTTTGGCATTGGACGAATTGGCCTTACATTTATACCAATGCTTTATCGTGTTAAGGAATGGAAAGATGGTTCATTACTAAATAGGGATTTTCCATTATCATCCTTGCGTTTCTTGGTCCATTCAACTTGTTTTTGCTTATGGACTGGGGTTAACATTGGTGTACAAAGGGGAAGTGCATTTCTGTATCCACGGTCAGCCAAATGTCTTGGAACAGTTGAGCGGAAGACATCTATTTCTATATCTTTCAATTTATCAGCAACAGACCCAGAAGAAATTGAAGGTTACCTTCGAATGTATTATCCAATTACCCGGATGCATTTTTCGTTATTTTTTTAATACGTCCGTTACCATCTTTATGCTTTACATCTCCAGTATTTTTAGGTTTCGACAGATAGTACTAATTGGAATCTTTGTCAAACTTTGTATTTTAGCATTTCGTATTCCTTGCTTCTAGAAATGTAATATTAATCTTTCGTTATGTTTCTTGCCTTGATGAAGTCATTTTGATATTCGATAAATATAATTTAAGTTAAATTGCGGGAAAGGTTTTGCTGAAAGGTGATAGAGTGATCGTCAGGCTCATTTTGTGTTACGCTTGTTGAAAAAAAAAGTTCATTTTTTTTTTGCACACCACTGAACTTACCTTTATAATAAATATTTCTTCAAAATAAAAACATTTCTAGCGTCGACATACGTATGTATACTATATAACACAAAGTAATTCATATATGATATTTCATCAGAAAAATTTTGATCATTCTTTATTTGTTTTTGTCATTTGGGAGGAACTAAAATCAAAGTTGTTATAAAAAATCGTGCAGTAGTTATAAAGTCGTCGTTTTAATAAATTTAATTTGCTAAATTTTATTAATTTATAAATGATTCAAGAAAGCAAAATTTTTATTTGACTTGACATTATACAACAAGTGAAAATAGTTTTTATCGGTCTCAAAGGCCCGCAGGTGGTTGTTGGTTTAATATTTATATACATGGGACCTTTGCAATAGAAAGAGGGGAAACTGCTGGACAAAATCAATTTTACTTTGATATGCCAAATACGATTTTCATGCTGATATGATTTGACATTAACTCATTTTATATTTTTCCCGGAGGATTTCCCATATAATGTATGTACAGTATACCACCTCCATCCATCAGAACCATGAGTTGTGTAAGAAGTATTGGATGAGACTGAATGGCTAATTATGGTGGTTAACCATAACTTTTAAGGGTATCGGACATCCGTTTCGTCGAAACACACTTCGCCGAAGCTAATTTATCAAAAGGACTCTTCGCCGAACGATCACTTCGCCGAATGGACTTTTCACCGAAAGACGTTTTCGCCGAAATACCATTTCGACGAAAGGACACTTCGCCGAATCCTTTTTGCCGAACGGACACATCGCAGAATCCGTTTCACCGAAAGGACATTTCGCCGAAAATGGCTACTGCGTAACATTTGTATAACTTATCATTTTTAGGTTCTACATTAAAAAGTAAGTTTTTCTTAAAAATTCGTTGGAAATAATAAAAAAAGTTCAATAAATCTGGAAAATTGCTAACAACCAACAGCAAATTATTTTCGTTTTCGGCGAAATGTCCTTTCGGTGAATTGGCTCCGGCAAATGGGGTTTCGGCGGAACGGGTTTCGGCGAAACGTACCGTAATCACTTTTGAGACCATTTCACGACTTGTTCATTCCATAGGGTCTTATATCTTGGTTGTTTGTAGTTAACGGTTGAATGATATTACTCGTCTTGGTGAAGATCGACTACCAACATCAAATATGATCTAAGACTTGCAGCTGGGAAATTGAAGGATCGTGCATAACTGCTAGAATGAATGGATGAGATGAAAATGACACTTTCTTCAGGAATTGACTTGATTCTTTCTAGAAATAGTATTGAATCCATCCATGATAAATTTTAAATGTAACAAGTATCCTAGTTAGATTTTGGGGTCTTTGGAATAAGAGAGAAAATAAATTTTTTTTTAAAAATGACACGAGCTGGATTACAAGAATTTAAATTTAAGAAAAACAAATGAATAAACATAATATTGTTTATTATAAATCTTTTATCATCCTTATCATTGTTGCATTCAAACATAATATTGTGACACCATGATTTTTGAATTTTTAAATAATAATAAATAATACACTCGTGTAACGTATCGAATTCATTGACAAAACTTTATTTACATACAGGTATATCAAATACCGATAGTCCTTCATTGAATTAATCGTTGTAAGTAAATATTGGATAAATCAATAATTTATTTTTATTAGAATTATTTGGAACTTTACACGGCGTTTATGAACACTAGTCATACCTTGGGATTAGGGTTTTTGGGTTAGCTATTAATTACCATGACTCACGCCAACTGCTTTTCGTTTTTACTAAGTAAACTGGAGACATTCATACGCATCGTGTAAATTCCCTCACTTTTTTTGTTTTAATAATATAAATATATACATACACAAATATTCAAACGAATATTGATGAATCTAAAAAAATGATAATTTCGTAATAAAAAAATGATATAATGTAAATGCGATATTTAATATAATGCATTTTATAAATGTAATAATTTAACGATGTAATGCAAAAGTTATGAAAAAACGAAATCTTTCAAAGAAGCCAGCTATTTGAACCCATTGAAAAAATCATGTATCAGTCGATCATTTATCGTTAAAGTTTGTACAGGAATTCTTGAAATTCGATCCAACGTATCGTTATTGGTGGCATTACGTTTCTGATGCAAACTTTGATTTTCAGGTTGAAATGTATTTCCATCGTTACCAGTAATAGCGTTAAAGTATCCGTTTTGATTCGAAGTCGTTGTCATATTGTTTTTATTATGTCTTAGCAATATTGTTAAGGATTTTGTTGTTATTTAAAAAGAAAAAAAGGATGAAATCCTTATAACATAAAAAAACAAAAAGAACTTTTTTCAACCTATTTAAATGTAATAATAATCTTGATTTTATTAAGTAATCTCAGAATCTAATTCCTAACGACGATTAATTCACAAAGAAGGTTTAGATACTGCGACGAGGATTATTCTGATTATCGATCGCATCAAAAAATGAAAGCATTTAATGATACCAAATTTTGTCATTTAGATTAACATTCCAATTAACAAATTAATAAATGTGTTTGGCCGATGCATTCGAAAACAATGTGTAAACCAGTATCTTACCTGTTACAAATCCTTTGACCCACTACATGACGTAACATCAGAAAATTTTTTATTTCAATGTGACACCAAATATTATTAATAGTTTGGATCTTGTACCCGCAATCT
This sequence comes from Funneliformis mosseae, assembly GCA_910592005.1. Taxonomy (NCBI): domain Eukaryota; kingdom Fungi; phylum Glomeromycota; class Glomeromycetes; order Glomerales; family Glomeraceae; genus Funneliformis; species Funneliformis mosseae. The sequence continues at coordinate 1,419 of CAJVPP010003609.1, read as the reverse complement.
CTCATTCAAAAATTCCAACACGATAATAAGAAAAAAATAAAAATAAAAATAAAGCGTTAAAAAGAACTACCTTTATTTCTAAATTTAGAATTTGATTGACTTTTTTTTAACACAATAAAATATGATAAAGTTTCAAATGAAAGTATTTATATTTGTACCACGTCAAACCAACCATATGTATTAAAAAAAAGTTTTTTTCTTTCATAAATCACTCATAAATCATATAGCTGGTTATTTAGAGATACAAATGGAAATTATGTCCAATTAATACATTGTTATAAAAATATTCTCACCTGTTGATCTTTCCTTGTTCCAATAAAGCATTACTTGCCGAAGTTGAAATCAATGATTCGTTCGCGGATCAATTGTAGAATGAGTATTGATTTGTATCCAAAAGCGATAGTCTATATAATCTTCCTTTTTAGTTTTGAAATACTTTTAGATCTATCAACAGCCGCTCTTTTGAAACATTCTACCACATGTTAAAAAAAAGTTATAATACATATATGTATATATTGAAACATGGAGTCATATCATGATATTCCTGATGAAGGAGTAAATCATCATCGCCAAGAAAAAAAATTTCGTGCTCTTCACATTTGCAAGATGCAAAAGTTGAACTTTCACGAATATTCACACTGAAATAGGATAACTTTTTTTTTTCGGTGATATGTTACTCATTATAATATTATTTAATTTGAACGACATTAATTTTTAGGTTTAACCCCTCTCTTTTCTGAAATACAAAAAAAAAAAATAAGTTCCGGATATCTCCAGTAATAAATTTCTCAGAGATTTGTTTCAAACGTGTAAAGAAATAAAAGACTAATTCGTTTCATTCCGTACAAATTGCACGTTCCACATAACCACACTTAGAAAATGAATCATATGCACATGGCATTGCATGGTACTGATTTCATTTTCTTACAGGATGTTTCAATTATAGTCTTACGTTACTTTGACTTCAAAAAAGAAAATTTCACGTAGAGCGCAACAGTTCATTTCAAAATATTTTCACGAGTGTTATTAGTGTAGTTACAAAGTTAGACCTACAAGATTATGGGAACACTTTTGAATTATAATATGGTTTTTTTTAGAAGAGATTATTCATTAATAAAGTTGATCAAAGGTATTAAATATATTTCTTAATATAACAAAAATACTAATTATGTTCTTATTTTATTTTTTAAAAAAATGAACCATCAAACTTCTTTCATTGTTACGAAATAGGAAAAATATGTCAAAATCGCAATTTTATGTACGTTTCAATAACGCAAATGATTTTTGTAGATATAAACGATTAATTTAAACAAAAGATAAAAAATTCTCAAAATACATGTAATTTTATATACAGTGGTGTGCAAAAAAAATGACAATTTTTACTGCGGTAGATCGTCATTATGTAACTAGCCCAATTTT
>CAJVPP010003608.1:0-11215 GCA_910592005.1 Funneliformis mosseae | reverse complement strand
AACTCTTTAAAAAAATAAAATTTAGAAAAAATAAACTGGTAACTTTATTCTTTGAAATAAGCTCTATTAAATTACTAATCAATTTTTTAAAATAAGTTCTATATAAAAAGTTATAATTATTTAAAATTAGATAATTTTTATATGATCTTTTTGAATTTGAAATATATATTATTAATTGAAATTTATAATAATTTGAGCTGACATTATGATAATTAATCATAATGTCAGCTTAAATTATTATAATTTTAAAATGATATACAAAAAAAAAAGATTAATATCTCATTTTTCATTGGTCAATTACTAATCACGTGATATAAAATTCACAAAAAATTTTGAAATATTATTGAGTTAAGACTTCTAATATTATATATTTTAGATATACATTGATTATACTTTATTTTTAATATGAATTTTAGCATATAAATAATATATTATCAATATATCTTAATAATGTGTTAACCTTATTTATTTTAATGTATATTTTTGTAATATATTTAATGCATTACAATTATGTTAGTTATATATTATTTATATTTTACTTTTAATATAAATTTTAGGTATATGGCAAATATATCTTGAATATATTTTAGATATATGTTGATCATACTTTATTTTTAATATGAATTTTAATATATAAATAATATATTATCAATATATTTTGCTTGTATATAATGATATATTAGCAATATTATATACATGGTAATATATTAAATTTATAAATATTATTTATCAGTAATATATCAAATATATTTAGAAAAATTAAAGATTTCTGTAAAGTAATATAGAAATAAGATTAAATAATATATAATCATTATACAAATATTAAATAGGGTAAAATTTAAAATTTGTGTATTTTTTAAAACATTTTAATTATAATTAGATTATCAGTTCTAAATTTAGTAGTTTATATATATATTATAGATAATCATATTAAATTTATATATTATTATGATTATAAGATAATTTATTTTTGTTTAAAAAAATTTCTCTTAAAAAAAATATTTTTTTTTAAACAAATAAATTTTATTTTTGTTTTATCATATAACTTCTTATTATAATATGTAAATATATCATAGTAATTATATATAATTATTTAAAAATGTAATTTATAATTATAGTAATTAATTACATATTATTTAAAAATATAATAATTATATAATTAATTATAAGATAGTAAATAATTATAGAATGATAATTAATTAGAAAATTTAGATTGTATATAAAATGATATAGAAATTTTTAATTTGATAATTAATTATAATTCTATAATTAATTATAGTTATACAATTAATATTACTAAAAATTAAATTTTCCAATCTTTTTGTAAACTGTTATGTTTTTATGTTTTTTTAACAAAAAAATTCACTTTTATTTTATTTAATATAATCTTTAAAAAAACAACCTTTTTTTTTAAACTTAAATATTTGAATTAATAAAAACTTTTATTAAATATAATTTTTTTATTTTTATAGATTTTAATTTTTATATTTATTTAATATCTTTATTTTATAAATATTAATATAGAAATTTCATGATGAAAATTGAGTACTTTAGTCAAATCAATAACTTTTTATTTTAAAGTAAAAGTTATTCAGAAAGTTTAATAATATTTACATTTAATTTTTTATTAAAATTGAATTAATATTTGTATAGTAATATATGATTTGTAATTTTATTAATATTATAATATTTTTTTTAACTTTACAGGATAATTTGAGTATTTTATTTAAAATTAATTGTCTTTTATCTTTAAGTTAAAGTTATTCAGCAGATTTGATACTATTAATATCTAAAATTTTTATTAAAATTGAATTAATATTTATATAAAAAAAAATATTTTGTAATTTTACTAAATAAATCACATTTTTTTAAATTCACAAATTAATTTGATTACTTTAGATAAAATAAACCACTTATTATATATTAAGTAAAAATATTTTATATATTCAAAACTATTTATATATAAATTTTTATCTTGATTGTTTAATATTTGTTAAGTAATAAATTTTTGTAACTGTATTAATTCTTGAATTTTTTTATTTTTTTTGAATATTTATTTATATAATTTATTCAATATAAATGTATATTGTAAAATTATCATACTTTATAAAAATAAATAAATATCAAATAAAAGTATTTAAAAGATATTACTTTGTTGTATGTTTATTTTTTTTATATATAATTTATTAATTTAAAATTTTATTTTAATTAATTATTTTTTTTTTAATAAGTAAATTAATTAATGTATTTTAAAATCAAAAAATTATATTTTTTGAATAATATAAAATAGTTATGTTTAGTTATTTTTTTTTAAATCATTGAAAATTGAAAATATCATTAAATATTTTATTTATATATCTTAGTTTTGTAAGTTTTAAAGAAATTTTCTTGCAGTTGAAACATTTAATATTTTAAATCATTTAGTAGAATCTATATTAATATTATTTTTTTATTAAATTAATTTTTTTGATTTTACTATATTATATAAACTTGAAATTTAAAATTTTTTTATTTTAGATTTTATTAGTTAAAGTATATCATGATTATTATTTAACTTTTTCATTTATTTCTTGGATATATGATTCTGAAAGATGTGAACATTTTTTTGGTTATTCCCAATTTTACATTTAATGATTTGGTTTCTTTAATACTAAAATATCATATTTATATAAAACCTATTCGTCTAATTGCTTAAAATTAGATCAAACAAGTGGTATTGATATATATTTAAGAAAATTTATAAGATTACATAAGGTGTCTGTATTTGGATCATGTGGCAGATATATTTTTTAATATTGTCACACACCTCCGCTTTTAGTTTTTACTATTTATTTCAGGAACAGAATTTTTTCGATGAAAAATTATTATTCGTCGCACCTTAACCGTCACATGGCTAATTTCTTAATCTATTAATGCCGGCGAAAATAATGTTAATGCTGGCCGTATCATGTGATACATGTACAAATACCCGTGTACAAATAGAAATTGCCTATATATTAAAATTCATTTTGAATATTAAAATTTTTTTATTTTTACTGTTATGACTAAGTATTTTTTTCTGCAAGTATTTGGCAATTTGAAGGATTATATACAAGATGTAGATATTTTTACAAATTCTATAAAAAAAGGATTTTCAATTTCTAAACTAGTTTTTCATAAATAGATGAAGAAGTATTAAATTCAATATTTGTTAGTAGTTCTATACGTTGATTAAGTTAATTCGTAAAAGAACTTTATTATAAATAATTTATTAAATTAAATTTATAGATTAATAAAATAAATTTACATACATTACTTTATGACCATTTAATAGTACAAAAATTGCAATTTGCTGCATATTTTCTTTCTTCGCATTTGGTCATATAATCCATACTAAAGCAGATGGACTTCACAGACGTTATTTGCTATACTTGTTTTATTTTTATTTAAATCATCAAAATTTAATTGAAAAGTTGATTGTGTACTTCTGCTAATATCCGTAATAGTACTATTTGAACTTCCGGACCTTGAGTAACTCCAATTATCAATTTCATTCTAAAAATGAGTATATTATTCGTTACTGTATAACAGGTATATTAGTATTACTTTTGAGAAATATTAAAAAAAAAAGACAATTTTGAAAACAATTGTGATAAAAAAAACTGCAAAGGTAGACAAAACAATATGTAAAAATTGCAAAGATAGAAAAGATAGACATTTATTTACTTTTTTTCTCTTACATTAAATGTTGGTACACAACATTTTTATCATATGTTTGTTGCATGAATATTTCGATACATTTTGAATTTCGCTAATGCATTTCGAAACTTTTCGTAATATCGAAATTATTGAATTTCGCATAACATGTGTAATATATATATTGTAATAAAATCCAAAAAAAAAAAAAAAAAAAAAAAAATTTTATATTTTAAGAATTTAAAATGAATTGTGTAAATTAAAACATCATCTATGGATATTTTTAATTAAATAAAGGCGTAAAAGCTGATCGAAATGGCGAACCAATCCGCTAACTTAAAACGGATAAAGTTCATAAAATTTACTGTATATTCAAAAAAAAAAAAAGGAAACTCATCTGTTGTCTTTGCTTTTCCTTATCAGCCTGAGTATATTAAGGTTGGTTTATTTACCAAGACCCTTGGTTCAGAACTAATATCAATATATAAGGGTAAACACTACTAATAAGAATGAATGTTCACTTTTGACCAAAAAAATTTTTTTTTTGTAACAAAATAAATAAAAATTAGAAGCTAATCAATAATTCCAAACCTAAGAACGTATGGAGACTATCCGATTATGGTTTACAAATATTTACTTTCTAAAATTGGAATCATAAACTTTATTTGTTTTTAAAAAAAATATTTATGCATAATTTTTCCATCGATTTGATAAAAGCCATAACAAATAATTTGCGCACCCTTAATTTTATCTAAATTTGTGACAAAAGTATCTGAAAGCTTTGTAATAAGTTTTGAGCTCGTTTGCTTCTTTTACAAATTTATTTAAAATCTCCTCATACTCTTCTTCGTTAACTTCCATTATTGGTTTTAATTCCGGATAGATAACTTTATATCCTTCATATATAATTTTCATGGCCTATAGAACAAAAAGAAAGTTAACATCTCCTTTTTGCGTCAAATGTATTTCCATCATGGGAAAGTTGATAATTACCAATTCACCGAATTTTCCATTCCAAGAACCCAAAGGGATGTCACATTCTGTTTTGTTAACTTCATCGAAAGAACCGTCTGATTTAAGGAAATGTGGTATCTGACGGCATACATCTATAAATAAATAGTTTGAATAAAAAAAAGCCAAGACTAACAAATATCGCGTGACATGAAAAAGTTAATATTTATTATACAAAATGCCAATAACGAAAATTTAACAAAAGGTGAACAGACACTTTCCACTTCAACACATACGAGATGCTCTTAAATTCCTCGTGTTTATGCCTTCATTATGATATACAACGTCCGTTTCCAACAACTGATGAGTACGATGATTATCAATCAGTTTTTTGATTGACAAGTATTTAATTCTTTGAGTAAAAAGAAATTATAAAATGCAAACCTCAAGCCAACCGCCAACCTTACAAACTCTCTTTAATTCCCGAATTGCGGGTTCCCATTGCCTCACGTTCAATGCGTTCAACCACAAACGTTGATGTACGAAATCAAAAGTATTATCTTTAAACGGTAATCCGTCTAATGCATTTGACTGTATGAATGCTAAATTACTTAAATTTGGAGATAAGGAACTCGTCGAAGGAAATACGGGAGAAATATCTAATCCCACAAAATCGCATAGCGGGTAATCTTTACACATATCCAATAACCAAGCGCCATGTCCACATCTGAGTTCCGGAAACCGGTACGAAATTGAGGGAGATTTCATGGTTGGAATTTCAACAGAAAGGGTTTGTCCAATAAAAATTACTTACCCGACATCTAATACTTTAAGTCCACCAGTTTTTAGTGCTTCATGAATGGGAGAAGAAAAATTACTTCTCCAAGCATGTTTTAATAAAGAATGCTGTAATGATTGTACATTTAATCCTTGACCATCATTTGGTAAAGCGTAATTTGAATTATCAACCTTTATAACTTTATTTCCATTTATTATTCGATTTCGTTCAATATATAAATTGTATGTGGAATTTACGTTATGTGAAGTCGATGCAATAACTAAAGAAGAAATATCTTTTTGTGGTGCATTTGATTCCTTATATTTTTTTTAACACCAAATAAGAAATGTTAAACTATTTTAAACAATCATTATTATATGATACCTTGAAATCTCATACCTCTTCTTCCATCGATATATATGAATATATGAACGTGAGAACAAAAAAGATTTCTTGATTATATCAACACACCGGAAACAATATTAACAAAAAAAAAAAAAAAAAAGAAAAGAAAAAGAAAACAATATTTATATAATAAACAATATATTTTTATTGGTATTATCTTTTTATATTGTATTTGGCGTTTTTTTTTGTGAAATAAAAAAAAATATGTATTATATTTTTTTTTTTTTTTTTTTTTTTGCAAGTTCAGGTGGAGTAAATTTATTTTAAGATGCATGGGATGATCACCCCATGAATTATACTGACATACAATGGATCGGATACGATGGGACCTGGCACTTTATGGTCTTTGTTTTGCTTTAACCTTGGGTTACACGCGTTATGCACTTTCTGGCCCAAGCGCAGTGCACAATTCCCATCTCTGTTGCACAGGAATATCATAAATAATTGACGAATGAAGGGTTGACGTGTATGTAATTATAAGTTAATCGGCTTTATGTAATTCATGATGATTAAATCAATTTCTATAAATTACCTACTCGAATCTTATGGCTAAATGGCGGGAAATCATAAACAAATAAATTTTCCCATATTAACCGAATTCGTACTGCATATCGTCAATCTATTTTATAAATAATCGTGAGTACCAATCTAGGTTATCACAAATGCAAGATTGGTTCGGTTGGGGGAAATAAATAATCTACATAATATATTTCCGATGAAACTAACTTAACCGGTTAGAATAATTAACGAGGATATTTATTCCCTCAATGAAGAAAAAATAATGGACTGCGTCATAATAATTACAAGGATTACACAACCCGAAAGCTTTTATTTCAAAAAAAACAATTGCTTCATCATGCAATCTCATTTTTATCTTTCGCCGCTTTACCATACCAATAAATAGCTTTCTCTAAAATTTCATCATTTACACATAACATTGCAAGGTTACTTTGAGCAACGTTATATCCTTTTTTGGCTGCTTTTTCATAACATTCCTTTGCTTTAATTTCATTCTTCTCAACTCCTATTCCAATTTTATAGCAATTACCCAGATTACATTGTGCAACTTCATTTCCATTTTCCACCGCTTTTTTATACCAATAAATCGCTTCTTTTAAATTCTTTATCGTCCCTTCACCCTTTTGATACAATGTCCCAAGACTATTTTGTGCGAGATTGTTTCCTTTATAGGCCGCTATTTTGTATAATTTAAACGCCTCTTGCTTGTTGACTTCCGTTCCAAGTCCATATAAATAATAAAATGCTAATTCAAATTGTGCGTTCAAATATCCCCTTTCGGCTGCTATCTTAAATAGCGTGAACGCTTTGATTTCATCCTTTTCAATCCCAATTTCTAAATTAATACGACTATCTAAACCATATTGCATGATATTATTTTTGTTTTTTGCCGATTCATTATACCAATAGGTGGCCATTTCGAAATTTTTGTCGATTCCTTCTCCACCATCTTCATATAATATCGCGAGATTATTTTGTGCGATATTATATCCCCTCTCGGCTGCTATTTTATAATACTCAAATGCTTTCATTTCATCCCTCTCAACACCTATTCCAAATTTGTGACAATTACCTAAATTACATTGTGCAACTTCATAACAACTTTCTGCCGATTTATTGTACCAATAAATCGCTTTTTCTAAACTTTTCTCCATTTCTTCACCGTTTTCATATAGTGTTCCGAGATTATTTTGAGCTATATAATTCCCCTTATCGGCTGCAATTTGATACAATTCAATTGCTTTTGATTTATTAACTTCAACTCCGATTCCTTTATAATAACAATGACCAAGTTGAAAATTTCCATCTACGTACCCTTGTGCTGCTGATTTATTAAATAACTCAAAAGCTTTCCTTTCATTTCTTTTCGTGCCTATACCATCTCGATAACATCTACCCAAATTATGTTGCGCAATCTCGTTTCCATTCTCTGCCGCTTTGTTATACCAATAAAATGCTTTGTTATAATCTCTTTCTATTCCTTCACCACTCTCATATAATATCGCAAGATTATTTTGCGCTCCATAATTTCCTTGATTGGCCGTTATTTTATATAATTCGATCGCTTTCGATCTATTAATTTCGATTCCAATTCCTTTATAATAACAATAACCCAGTTGAAACTTTCCTTCTATATAACCTTGCGCTGCTGATTTCTTAAATAATTCAAAGGCTTTTCTAACATTTTTTTCGATACCTATACCATCCCTATAATGCTTACCTAGTTTATGTTGTGCAACTTTATACCCATTTTCTGCTGCTCTTTGAAGATAATAAAGGGAACCTGATTTTATGATTATTTTCTTAATATGATATATTCCAAAAGGTTTTAAACCCTTCAATTTAATTATATCTTTAATATTAATTTTATTTTTTTCGTGATAATATTTTTTAAGAATATGCTTTGCGATAATATCACCATTTTTCATTGCTTGATTATACCAGTATGAAGCTTGTTTCCGGTCTTTCACGGTTCCAATTCCATTATGAAAACAATTCCCGAGTTGAAATTGTGCATCATCAATTCCCCTATCGGCCAAAATTTTATAATATTTAAACGCTTTAGTCTCATTTTTTTCTATTCCTTTTCCTAATTTATAACAATCTGCAAGATAGAGCCTTGCGAAAATATTTCCATTACCGGCCGCTTTTTTATACCAATTAACTGATTTCTCTTCATCAATTTCAATTCCAATACCATATTCATAACAATATCCTAAATAAAATTGTCCAATGATACTTTCATTTTCTACAGATTTTTTAAAAGATTTAAATGCCAACTTTTCATTACGTTCCGTTCCATATCCATCGTTATGACATTTAGCAAGATAAACTTGCGCCATCGAATAATTCATTTCTGATGCTTTTAAAAATAACTTAAATGCTTTGATACTATTTTCTTCCATATTAACGTTATAATAATAAAATAATCCAAGAAACCAAAGATATTGTGCTTCATATTGATTTTCAAGCCAAGTTATGAATTCATGTGTGTTTTGATTAAATTGCAATAGTTGTTTAATCTGATTAAATTGCATTAGTTGTTTAATCTGATCAAAAGTAATTCCTTTATTATGTCCCTTGGTTAAAATTGTAATTAAATTTTCAATCATATTATTGAATATTGAATCGGATGAACATTTTGAAAAATGTGTCTCGATCGAAACTGATGAGTTATTTTCATATGGCTTCATTTTTGATTGAAGTTTTTGATTTGAATATTTAGCAATATCCAAACTAATAATCCCTGAATCTTTTGTATTTGTCTCGTCTAACTCTGGATTTGGTGGTCTATAACTCTCTATTGTATTAATTTCTTTGCTTTTTAGAGACATGCTTTTTTCTATCTTGTCAAGAACAGAAACAACCTTTTGCATATCTGGACGTTCCTTTGATTTATATTTCCAGCATTCTATTTAAAGTTAATAAGAGTGGATCAACTTCTAAAAAAAAAAATATCACAGAACAAAGTATATCAATGCGCTTTACCTTGATATAAGTTACAATACTCTATAGGAGTGCCGTTAATAATTTTTTCTCTACACCCTTTCGATATATTCGAGAATAATGTCATATCATAGTCAACATTTTCGAAAGGTCTATGCCCACTTGAAATTTGCCATAGCAAAACTCCAACGCTGTACACATCGGATTTCATATTTAATTTAAATTTTTGGCTTTGATTATAATTCTTGAAACTTTTTGGATCTAAATATGGTACTATTCCTAATATTTTCGACGTGTTACTTGACTTTTCATCAATTTTTTTTGATAGACCAAAATCTGCTAATTTAATTTGTTTCCGATGCACAAGTATATTATTTGCATGCTTTTTTTTTTAAAAAAAATAAAGAAAGGAGAGTTACGATTACATTTCGATAAAATTTAAAAGATAACAATATTTATAAAGTTAACAATTACCAAATCACGATGAATAATACCACAATCGTGTATAAATGCTACAGCACTTGCCAGTTGCAATGCTAACTGATTTTTGTCCTTCCAATCAAGCTCAATAAATTGTTTATTTAAATAAGTATTTAGCGTGCCACTATCAGCATATTCCAAAACTAGAGAGTATTTTTTTATCCGATGACTTGCGTCTACCGTAAAATAAAATTAAAATTATTAAATGTAATTTAATCGTATTATAATATATAAAAATTACCAGTTTCTTCTTTTATGATTCCAAAAACTTTTATGATATTTTTATGAAGGTGAACTTTTCGATGTATCTTTAACTTGTGCGCAAATACAATACTACATATTAATTAAATATATAAATACAAACATGTATACATTAAATCTTTAAGGCGATGTACCTCATTGACAATTTCATGCAAGGTTACTTTGTCAGTATTAAGAGATTTTAAAGCATAGAGATCATCGGTATTTTTCAAATTCACACGTACGACGCTTCCAAAAGAACCTTTTCCGATTGGTCGTATATCTTCAAAGAACGAATGCTCGTATTCTTCAATATTAGGACTATCTAGCCAATCAATATAATAATTTGTGTCTTTGATTTTGGTGTCCTGTATCATTTTTTTTTTTATTTCATAAAGGAGAAAGATTCAATTCAATTTTGATTTTAATTTAAGCAATCCTTATGCATATTTCTTTATATGTGCTTTATATGTACATAAAGGTGCATTGAATGATTTATGTTTATAAATATTGCGTTTTGTAACCCGACACACAATGCATAAGTCATTTGCATAATAAATATTGAGAAGTTTGTACACTTCTTTCTAAATCTAAAATTATTTCTGTTTTAGGAATTTAGATTGGCGTAATATATTTTAGTTGAAGAGACAAACTAAAGCCACAATTTTTTCGCATTTCTAGAAAATGTTCGGAGAATTTTCGAAAATGCACACAGTAGGACACAATTTTTTTTTTAAGAAAAAGCTTTTTCCATCGTTTGTTTAATATTCAAACATTATAATAGATCTCGATTTTTTCAAGTTTACTTTTGTGTATGACGTGATACGGACCATTTTTCTACTGTATCCAAATGCAAAGTACCCATATGGTGTTAAACATCAATTCTTTTTTTTATTATTTTCTATTTTTTAAAGTGCGGTAGCTAACAAAATTCTTTTTTGATAGAAAAGTAAATGGAAATTCGAACATCAGATTAGTGCTCCAAATCGACGATAAATTTATTTTTTTTTCCATAAAATATTGTAAAATAAAGATAAATATAATTTATCAATAACATTAATAAAAAGAAATACGTTATTATAAGGTACATATTTATATATTTTTAAAAAAAAATTATTACATATAAAAAAGAAGAAAATTGCGGTGTATGTACACTCCCCGGTCAAAAGTATTGGACCACGTGATTTTCGTTATACTAATTGGCGTAATTTTTGCCGATTA
>CAJVPP010003607.1:0-11220 GCA_910592005.1 Funneliformis mosseae | reverse complement strand
TTTACTTTGTATTTCCTTATATATAAATTTAATAAAGTTACTGGCAGTGCCACATCGTTAAAAAAAAAAAAAAAAAAAAAAAAATAAGAACATTTGTTAGTAGATATGATCCAACAATTTTGATTTTAAAAAGTTTTTCTTTATTTAATCAGAAAAGTCTTGATTCAGAAATTACATAAACTTTATACAAATATATATCATAATAATTTTTTAAATTATTTTGAAAAGAATAATTTGTTACTTCTTTATAATTACTAATTTTTCTACATTCAAGTTTACAATTTTCTTCTCTTAAAACCTATTTTAAGACCAACACAATTTATCCTTTTTTTCTTTATTTCTATTTATTTAATATATTCTTTACTTTTAAAAGTTAATTTAATAATATCATCAATTCTATTTGTTAATTTTATATCACCTTTTTTTTATGTTCTATTTAATAAAATCAACAACATATTCTACTCAACTTATATCAATAATATTTGTTTTAATTAATTTTACAATTTCTCTTCATATTTGATATTTTAAGCAAATATTTTTTAATAATAGATAATTTATAATATACCATTTAGCAATATAATCAAAAAATACATTTATGGTATTATCATCATTATATTGAATTAAATTTTCAAATCCTTTTATAATAAAAATTTTAAAATAAGATTTATTTTATTATAAAATATATAAAATTTAAAAGTCATAAAAATTTAAAATAAAATATAAAGTAATAATAAAAGTTTTTATTTAAATTAAAACAAAAAAATATAAAGGTAATAAAGTTTTGTTTAAATAAAAAAAAATTAAAATAAAAAAATATAAAAGTAATTAAACATGCTTTTAGTAAAATATTACTTATAAGTTTTAAAATTTTTTTGTTAAAAAAGACATATATCTGATTATATAAGAAAATAGCATCTGATGGTCTAAGAAAAATTATTGCATAATTTGATCATATAAAAAAATAGCATATGATCATATAAAAATGATATATTTACCTTTCTGACTGTTTAGACATATAGTGCTAGAAGTCTTAATTCAATAATGTTTCAAAATTTTTTGTGAATTTTATATCACATAATTAGTAATTAACCAATAAAAAATGAATATTAATAATTTTTTTTGTGTATCATTTTAAAATTATAATAATTTAAACTAACATTATAATTAATTACCATAATGTTAGCTTAAATTATCATAAATTTCAATCAATAATATATATTTCAAATTCAGAAAGATCATATAAAAATTATTCAATTTTAAATGCCTATAACTTTTTATATAAAACTTATTTTGAAAATCTGACTAGTAATTTAATAGAGCTTATTTCAAAGAATAAAGTTACCAGTTTATTTTTTCTAAATTTTATTTTTTTAAAGAGTTGAAAGATTTTTAAGTGTTACATTTATATTGTTAAGTATAGACTTTCTGCATCATATTACATCATGTGATTATTAGCAAATTATAATAATATTAATCATATTAATCGTTAACTAATTAAAAAAACTTCTCTTATGCTTAGTATAATAGATATTTAACTTTATAGTGATTTTATTGATTAAATTTTGTGATGATCATTTTTAAAATATTACATAATTTTTAATTTTAATTGATACAAAATTGATTATCATATTATTTACCAAAAATAGAAAGGCCAGTTTTTTTAGTATTTTAGTTATTAAAAGTATTATTTCAATTAAATTTTTGATTTTTTTTTATTATTTTTATAAATTTTTTATTAAAAATTCTTAAAAAATAAAAGTATATATGATGCAAACAGCTTAGTCGCATCAAATGCCAAGCCACTGCTGAAATTTGTGCCAATCATTACTAAATTTAAATTAAAATTTTATTGGTTAAAAGTCAAACATGTGACAGGAAATAATCACGTGATTAGTTTTAAACGCGCCATTTCGTGTCTTTTGTAATATTTTATATTTTTTTTTCTTTATTAATACTTATTTAATTAAACAAAATTACAATGCTAAAGCTAAATAAATGTACTAAACAGTCTCAGAATACTATTAAGAAGCATTGGAAGTAAGCAGAAAACCCTGAAGTAACTTTAGAACTATTAAATGCTGAACCTAATATAATTGATGAATCATGGTTTAATACTTTTTAGATAGAAGGTGAGGAAACTCGCTTTGATAATGATGAAATTATAAATGGAATGAAAGAATTATAATTAGATACATTAGAACAACTGATTGAAAATGCAAAAAAGGCACATGTATAAAATGTAAGTTCATGTGAGCCAGTGTATAATGATGATGCATAATCAATATTATGCAACAAAAGAGCATATTGGCGAAAAGCAGCTTTAAATTCTAAAAAGATTACTAAAATATTCCAACAAACGAAGCTGCTGAATCTGATATAAACTTCACATTCTTTATATTTGAAAATGCGTATAACAGCAGCGATGATGATAATGAGTTCACTTTAGAATCTCTAAATTTATTATTAAAAAAGAAGAAAGATAATTTGCGGCTTCAAACAGTAGGTCAATTTCTTCATTTTGTCTGGGATTATGGATTTACTAAGATAGATACAAGTAATCTTCTTGCTTAAAGCTTAAATAAAGATCCATGGTAAGCACAGCTTATCTGTTCGTGAACGAACTAATGGCTTAAAAATAGTATAATTATCACATCTAAACGTGATCGCCATGCAAAAGTTAGGTCTCTTTTTTTTCATGAAGACCTCAAATTGCAAGTTACTGAACATTTACGCGTGTATAAGTTCAAATAAATGTTGCTGATTTTGTAAAATTCATTAAAGATGAGGTTATCCTTATCCTTGAAATAAAAGAAGAAACAAAAATCTCATGCTCAACTGCATATGAATGGCTGCATATACTTGGCTGAGAATATAAAGACTATTCAAAGAATATTTACTTTGATAGTTATGAGCGTGAAGATATAGTAGCAGATAGGTATTGATTTTTATGATAATAGGCAGAATTGCGAGAACAAATGGCTATCTATGAAGGCGAAGATTTAGAACAGATCATTTCACTTATACTTCCACTAGATATCCCTGAAATCATTCCTGTTACTCACGATGAATCGATTTTTTATACCAATAATGATGTTATTAAGGCTTAGAGTCTAGCGGAAGAGAATCAGCTTTATCTCAAGTCGCAAGACCTTAGCATTCATGTAAGTGACTTTCTTTGTAAGTCTATTGGATAACTTTGGCTCTCAGAAGAGGATAGCTTTACTTACGATTTACTTCCTGATGGTGAGCGGCTTGTATATACTAATGCTTATGTTATGATATATCCTGATACAAATCGTGATGACTAGTAGAAAAATGAAGATATTGTTAAATAGTTAAAAGAGCGAGTTATCCCAATATTTGAATGTACTCACCTGAAAAAAGTTACACTGTTCATGTTCAATAACAGTTGCAACCACAATGCATATGCTGATGATGCATTAGTGGTTTCAAGAATGAACATAAAAGATGGTGGAAAATAACCGCTCTTCTGTGATGGTAAAATGCCTGATGGTTTACCTTATATCATGACATTTACGGACATTAACGGTGTAGTGAAACTTAAGAGTATCCAGCAAGTTCTTGAGAAGCATAATTTGTGAATACCGGGTTTGAAAAAAAAGTGTAATGCATGTACACAATATAATCTTAATCTAAATAAACTGGATTATTGTGTAATATACATCTTTTCTGCTCAAACTGACTTTGCATCGTGAAAGATACATCTACAGAAGGTAAGTTGCAATTAATATGATATTCATTATTTCAAATATAACAAAACAAACATAAAATATGATACTTATCATTTTAGATTATTGAGACAGCAGGACATATGTGCATATTCTACCTGAAGTTCCACTGCGAATTTAATTATATTAAGTCCTTTTGGGCGGAGACAAAGCGGTACTTATGTCTTCACTACAATTATTCGTTCAATCATCTTAAGGAAGTTGTACCATATGCATTAGATTCAATTAGCCTAACGAAAATTCGCCAGTTCTCACATCATTCTGCACATTATATGAGTGCCTACAAACTTGGACTTTTGGGTAAAGTGGCTGTCTTTGTAGTTAAATGGTATCAGTCTCATCATAGGGTTCCTGAAACTGTTCTGAAAGAATTCACTAATATGTAAGATGTAAAAAACAATTTTTTTTTACCAATTATGTGAATAATATGCACTAATAATATTATTTCACGTGATATCAGTGACGCTAAAAATCTTTCTATTTCTATTAAAATTAGTGTTAAAAAAATCCCAACTAAAAAAAATTTTATAATAAAGTAGACAAAACAAATATATAGTTTTGTAGATCATATCAAAGACTATTAAATAACATATTTTTTTTTAGTGGTTATATGTTTAAATAAAATTCCTTTATATTTTAAAATCATTAAAAATCATTGAATGCTACTAAGCTATTTGTATCATATTAAATAAATCTATAAAATAAATACAAATAATGATCCTTGTAAAGTTAAAGATTGTGATAAAAATAATTCAAATATATATAAATTTAAAAAATTTACTTAATTAAGTAAAGAAAAAGCTATAAAAGCTAATACATATCAAAATTATAGTTATTTTTAACTTAATGATCAATTGTATTTTTTATATTATTTATCAATTATAGAAGTAAATAGAAATAAAATAAAAAAGAAAATTAGAAGAATTTAATAAAATAAATATTAGAAATGATAATGATTATATAGATTCTGAATTATCTCATTTTTTAAATTTAAATAATAATAATAATTTAAATTTTAATTATTAGTCTAATATAAATATAAAATATTATGATAATAAAATAATTCTTTCTAAAAATAATTTTGATTTTTTACTTAATAAAATTAAAAAAATATAAAAAAATATAAATGAATATAAAAAAAATAATTTAAATCAATTAAAAAAAAAAATTAAATTATTATCAAAATGTTTATATAAAAGGCAAAGATAATTACATTTAGAAATTAAATTAAATCCTAAAAAATTTCAAAATATAATTAAAGAAGATGAATCACAATTAAAAGGATTTTTTGATGAATTAATTGATATTTTTCTTTTATCAAATAGAAAAATCAATAATATAGAAAATAGTAAAAAATCTCTTGTTAGTTTTTGTTATTTATTATCTGATTTAAAAAATAAATTTAATAATTCTCTTCAATTAAAAATTGAACTTTATTTATTTTTATATAATGCTACTTCTAAATGTATTAATATAATTATAAGACTTGAAATTTCAGTATCTTATAAAATAGTAGAAAGATATAAAAAAAATATATCAGATAATCATTTTAATAAAATAAATCAATATTTTGAAAAAAACAAAAATAATTTATTTTATTATAATATTGATAATTATCATTCAATACATAGTTATAGAAATCCAAATATAACTTCTCTTTTATCAACATATTATATGACAACATGTATTGCTAAAATTATAGAAAATAGTACTTTTATATCAGCAATAAAAAATAATATTTCAATTTATAATTCTGAAAATATTGAATATTTGAGAATTAATTATTATTTAATACATATATATTTTGATTTATTAAGTAAAAGTTATAATATAATAAAATATAATTTACAAAATAATAATTTAATTAATATTAATGAATTTGATAAAATAGGACTTTTAACTATTCATTCATATGATAATTTTATAAAACAATATCAAAATGATAGATCAATAAAAAATTGTCATCTAGTTAATATAAAAGAATTAAATCTTAAAAGTTTAGATAATTATTTAAAAGCTATTAAAATAATAACAAAAATTCCTTTATTAAATACTTATCTTTAAGAGAATATAATATTAATTGTTACTGATTTTCTAAGTCAATTATTTATAAGAAAAGCAATAACTTTTACTTAATAGACAAAAAAAATGACAAAAAATTTCTATTTAAAATTTTAATATTATTAATAATTTTATTCTAATTCTTGGATCATTATATATATCATTAAATATGAGAGAAAATATTATATTAATTCATTAGGATTTTTTTGAAAAATTATTTAAATCAATTTTTAGTAAAAATAAAAAATTAGCAAAAAAACCTAAACTTTGAAAAATTAATTTACTTTTAAAATTAGCAAATTCAGTATAGATTAAGATTGCTACAGAAATAATTCATAAATTTAGATCACTTTGAAAAGATATTAAATATTAAATATTAATAGATATTTTAAATAATTTAATATCTGCAGCTTTAGATATTTATAGTAAAATATTTTGATCTGGATTTTATGATCAATATATAAGTATAATTTTTAGATTATGAATATTTACTTTAAAGATGAAAAAGAAAAAATTATAATAAGATTCTTTTATATTTTCTTTTTAATATTTTTTATTAGAAAGATAATAATCATTCATTTTTTGAAGTAATTCAAACTTATCTTATTAACTTTAATGATTATTATATTGAAAATTAATATAGTAAAATTAAAAGAATACAACTTTTCAACATTCTTCAAATGCTATTATTTCTTAAGCATTTGTATTAGAATTACATAATTAAACTTTTTTTAATACTTTTAGAATAATTAAAAATTATCCTTTAAAAAATCTATTTTAGATTATTTAAAATATAAAACAAGTATATTCTTTATTAATTACTTTTATTAAATCTTTAAAAATTTAGAAAAAAGTAAGAAAATTAAAAAGAATAAATATTATCTATCAATATTAAATTAGAAAGTGAAATTAAAATGGTTACTTACTGGATATCATATATCTAAGCCACTATCTTATAATATTTGTGATTATTATAATCAAAAATTTAAATATTTAGATAAAGAAAAAGACATAATATTAATATATAAATATGCTTTCTATCACAAATATTTTGCAGAATAAAATAATAAGTGTAATTATTGTTTAGAATTTTATAAAAAAAGTGTTATATTTAATGTAAAATCTTATATAAAAAGATTAGAAAAAGATGATAATATTAATAATAGCTTATTAGATAATGAAATATTAGATAATAATAATGAAAAAGAAGAAGAAGAAGAAAAATATGAAGAAACAGTAGAAAAAATACTGAAAAAATTATTTTAAGAACAAAAAGAATTTAAGATGAATTTTATTAATTAAACAGTTAACTTTTTAAATAATAAAATAATTTTTTTATTTTTTATAATAGAAACATATTTTTAATTATCAAATTGAATGAAGAAAAGCCTAAATTTAAGTTAAATTTTAGTCAATTTTTAGAATTTTTTTAAAATAAACAAATAATTAATCTTTTTTTTTATTTTATATTTAGTTATAAATAGTCATAATTATATTATTTAATTTTACTAAATTTTATTGGACTTATTTACTGTATATTCTCCTAATATGGATTATGAGAAAATTATTAATTTTTTATAAATTTTTAATTTTAAATTTTCAAAAAGTTACATATTGATCAACATCCAATTTTTTATTGAAAAATTATATCAATTAAATTTATTAATACTAATTAATATTATATAGGATATCCTTTAACTTTAATTATAGCTTAAATACGTTAGCTTATACTTTCAATCAAATTTTGATAAATTGTAATATCTAATTTAATCCATTCCTCTTGTAACAAATCAAATAATTCTGTCTCATTTTTTGATAAAGAAATACACTTACAAATATGATATTTTAATTTATCTTAAATATTTTTAATAGGATTGAGGTCAGGATTGATCAATATTATTTTATAAAATCTATTGTAAAGTTGTAGTTACTCGATAAATTGAAGCATTATCTTATTAAAATATATAATTATTTTGATTATATATTCCTTCTAAATAAGATAACAAATGGTTATTTAAGATATTAATATAATCATTTGCATTTTGTCTACTATGAATACAAACTAAAGGATCCAATCCAAATTGACTAAAACATTCCCAAACTATTACATCCTTATGACCTGATTTAAATATTAGAATTAAACAATCAACATCATATTTTTCTTTGAGTTTTTTTCAAACATAATCATAGCCATTTCCTTTAAATACTTTAAACTGTGATTTATCATTCCAAACAATAAACTTCCATTTTTTATTTCAATTGAGTCATAATTATGTCCAGTCTAAACATATTTTATGATTCTTTTTATTTATAAAAAGTTTTCTTTTACCAACTTGATCATAAAATTCCTTCTCATAAAGATATCATTGTATAATATGCGAGAAAACATTAGTAAAGGTTAATTTGATAAATTTATTGATTAAAACATTTAGGGAAAACTTTCTATCTTTTTTTAATAAACGAATAAGATAGCGTATATCTCTATTAGTTAGTTTAGGTTGTGGTCCAGATTGTGAAGGAAGTTTTATTGTACCAGTTTCTTTATAAAACTTAATAATCCTATAGACAGTACTTTTTTAAATTTTAGAGTTTTTATAATAGTAGGAACTGGCACTCCACATTTCCAAGCACTGATAATTTAGTTTTTTCTTCGTCTGTTAGTTCTCGTCAATTTTCATTCATAATAAATAAAAAAAGAAAGATAAAAAAACTCTTTATTCTAAATAATAGAAGACGTTTTCCAGAAAAAAATAAAAAAAATTTGTATCACTTTATTTATGCCAATCAGTTTATATATAATATACAAAAAAATCAATATTATTGTTGATCATCTATAATTTTAAAAAATTCCCGTGACCTATGTTAGGGGAGTGTATCAATATTGTCATATCATTTTATTATGATGTAATAATAATATATAAAGAAGTCTTTGATTTATAAACAATTTGATTATTTAAAAAGTTTATTTTTTAATCATGTTTGCTATCAGATTGATATGTTGATGATAGCAGAAAAATAATCAAGGTGAAATCTGAAAATAATTATATAATATTGTTATTTTAATACCTTATTAAATGTAAATAGTTTATAAATAATTTAGATGATAATGAAAATTTAGCACATTCTAAATGTATCAAAATCAAGCTTGATCCAATATGAAATAAACATAAAATTGAAAATTCCAGATTCATTTCTAATAATATTGAAACTAATGGACTTTTGAAAAGTATTATGCGATTATATTCTTCATAATTTTCTAAGAACAAGTTTTTTAAAGAAAGAAATTAGCTATTATCAAATGGTTTTATATAATATAGTTGAACTAAATGACAATTATCAATATATAAAGTTACGTGTTAGTGAAGACAATTGTAACAATTCTATCTATTGAAATAATCTGCATTAGGTATCATCAAAGGAATAATTGAACATACATAGAATGATGGTCTTAAGTGTTCATTTATTTGGATCGGTTGGAAGATCTTAAAAAATATGAATATGATGGTTTGTTAGACTGTCCTATTTATCAGCTTGCAATAATTCTTGGGATTGAATTCATCCTATCTCCATTGTCTCTAAGTCATTATTGTTAGGGGAGAGACACTTTTCATAATAAAATAACATTACAAATCGTGAATATATCTGAAATGATTTCTCTCTTTATAACAATTTAAAGGATGTGGCATTATAATTTTACAGAATATTGGAATTTTGAGTACATGACATAGTTTATTTATTTTAGAATTGCAGTACAAATGTAATAACTAAAATTATGTAATTTATGTAAGACTTTACATTACAAATTAAATTTTTATTTCTTTAAAGATTTCAAGTAAGTATTTTTTTATATGTAATTCTTCAATTACTGTATATACGATATACTGTAGCTAATATTGGTAAATTATTGTTTCGATATTAGTTTTGTGATAAATCAGCTAGTAACATGAAGGTCCGTTCATTGATCATAAAATACAATCTTTAATATAGAATAATAAATGCGTTATATTATTAATATAATAAAATATTTGTACTAGATTTGTCATTTCTTTTCAAAAAAATTTCGTTATAATTGTTATAATATAAATCAAAAGAAAAAAGATAAAAAAATCCACTAAAAATTGCTAAAATAAAAAAATTTTTTTGAAAAATTCATTATCAGCGATGTTAAGTGGCTTAAAAATAAGGCAAAAAATTACTAATCTGATTTTGGAAAGTTTTTGCAAAGCTCGAAGAGAGTTTGCAAATTTTTGCGATTCTCCAAGGGTTTCGCATATAATTGAACTGAACCTTCGGATTGTTTTTTATGCAATCTGAAACCGACCTCCGACCTGAACCAAAAAATTCTTCGCTTTAGGTATAGATGTAGCTCTAGTATTCAACATTCAAGAGATTTAAACGAAAGACTAAATGATAAATACAAAGTATTAGTCTTATAATGAAATTCTTTTTTACCTAAAATAAAAATTAAAAAAAAATACTTGTTACTATATAGCAAAATAAACAAAAATAATTTCTTTTAAAAAAAAGCTGTCCGCCTCTATAATTAAAAATTATTTAAAACTCGTCATTCTATAGCAAAAATAAAATTCTTTTAAAAAAAAAAAAATTGATCGACTCCATATATAGTAAAAAATAATTAATTTCGAATATGTGACCCGCAGAAAGCCAGCCGTAATTAGACGATCCGCGGTCGTTCTATTCAGGATGATAGATTCCATAACTTATTAAAAGGTCTCTAGTTCTGGATTGAATTGTGCTTTTTTTTACAATCATTTTTTCACAATATATATCATGTTTCTGCATTTTTTTTTTTGTAATCGGACGCACGTATTAAGTTTAACTCTTTAAGAAAGCTTTCTAATAGCCAGAAACGAATGAAAAGTTTTGTATGTGAAAAAAAAAAGCCAATAAAAAACTTGTTTTGGAGTATCAAGTAAATATTTATAAATACTATCATATTTCTGCCACGACATGTTGTGTGAAGGTTGAAAATAGGATGAATTTAATGATTGAAAAAAATTCGTAAAACGACGCCCAAATTACGGTGAAGGTAATTATGACGAGATATGTGTCATTGACATAATCAAAATTAGGTTCGAAAATTTAGAATGAAAATTTCTAAAATTGTATGGTATATTTGAGAAAATTCAAAATGCCCGCATATTCTCATAATTCATAAATAGTAGACTTTATTCTATTTGCTGCGACGACGACTTTGTTTATTGAATGATGCGCGCTTTACTTTTTGATCTTACTGACTTTGTCAGTGAAATTTTGAATTAATTATTGGCAAAAGTTGGTTCCCCTGTTTCTTTAACTGGTTCTTTTGAGATTTCCGTTTAGTCTCGGTTAGCTTAAAGTAAGAGTGATTTTGTGGTACTATTTATAGAAATATATCGTCCTTCATTTC
>CAJVPP010003606.1:0-11229 GCA_910592005.1 Funneliformis mosseae | reverse complement strand
AAAGATTCTGGTAAAATCGGTAAATTAAGAATTTGAGTTCTATAACAATAAAGTTCTTTCAGAGTATTTGGTAAAGTAAATAAGCCAGTAATTTGAATATCAGAGTAATAAAGAGTTGTTAAAGAATTAGGTAAATATGGTTAGCTAATTGTTCAAGTATTTTTGCAATTAAGAATTGTCAAAGTATCAGGCAAAGCTGGTAAACTAGTTATTTGAGTATTAGAACAATTAAGGGTAACTAAGGAATTAGATAAAGTCGACAAATTAGTTAAAAAGTATAATAGTAATAAAGTTTTTTTAAAGAGTTAGATAAAGATATTAAGTGAGCTATTTAAGTATCAAAGTAATAAAGAGTAGTTAAAGAATCAGGTAAAGTTGGTAAACTATTAATTTGAATATAAGAGTAGTTAAAAATTATTAAAGAATTTGATAAATCAGGTAAACTAGTTATTTAAGTATAAAAACAATAAAGATTTTTAAAGTGATAAGTAAAGTTGGTAAATTAGTTATCTTAGTATTATTATAATAAAGTATTATTAAAAATTAGACAAAGCTGATAAACTAGTTATTTGAGTATTAAAGCAAAAAAGAGTTATCAGGAATTTAGGTAATTTTATTAATTTAGTTATTTTAGTATTTTCACAATAAGAGTTGTTAAGGATTTAGATAAATTTGATAAACTAGTCATTTATATATATGAATAATTAAGAATCATTAAGGAATTAGATAAATCTGATAAGCTAACTATTTGAGTATAATAGTAATAGAGCACTTTTAACAAATTAGATAAAATTGGTAAACTAGTTATTTCAGTATTATTACAATATAATGTTATTAAAAAGTTGAGTAAAAATAGTAAACTAATTAATTGAGTATTAAAACAGAAAAGGGTAGTTAAAAAATTCAGTAAAGTAGTAAACTAGTTATTTGAATATTGTTGTAATTTAAATTTATTAATGAATTAGGTAAATTTGATAATTTAGTTACTTGTATATTAGAATAATTGAGAATTATCAAGGAATTAGATAAATTTAGTAAACTAGTTATTTGAGTCTTAAAGCAATACAATTCTTTTAAAGAGTTGGATAAAGTTAGTAAACTTGTTATTAGTATATTATTACAATGAAGTATTTTTAGAGATTTAGATAAAGTTAGTAAATTACCTATTTAAGAATTATCATATTTAAGAAATTTTAGGAAAAAGAATAAAGTTAATAGGTTATTAATAGAAGTTTATAATAATTTAGTATTTTAAGGAGTTGGATAGATAATATTAATAAGCTTATTATTTAAGTATCAGAATAGTAAAACTCTTTTAAAATGTTGGGTAAAGATAGTAAATTAATTATTAAAATATCTTTGCAATTAAAATTAATAAGAAGTTTGATAAAGTTAGCAATTTGATTATTAGAGTTCTATTATAATGAAATTTTTTTATAAAGATAGGTAAGTATGGTAAAATAATTATCTGAGTATTAGAGCAGTAAAGAGTTATTAATAAATTGAATAAAGTTAGCAGATTAGTTATTGATTTATTATAACTATTTTACAAATAAGTTCTCTTTAAATTTATGATTACAGTCAACTCTTATTATAATAAACTCTATGTCTTAGACTTCAACTTCGCTATAAGGCTATAGTGAAGATTTTAAGAGATTTGATTGACCAATTCACTATAACAAGAGTATTTTTATTATATTTGTTTAAAAAATTCGTTATATCAAGAGTTCGCTATATCAAGAGTTGACTGTATTTAGAAGTTTTAGGTGAAATGTAATTTTGGATAAGAATAAGAAGATTGCTCTAAAAATGAAAAAATTTTTTATTATAAAAGGTAAATTTCAGCACATTTTTTTTATTAAGAACTTTTTCTTGCATGTATTAATTTATTATCTTAAGAAATATCTAATCTGTTTTATCCAATTTCTTAACTTTAAATTTTTTTAATGATAAATTTCAACTTCATATAATAAAATAAAGTAATATTAAAGAAAATAAAAACTGGTATAATACGATTTACTAAACTAGTATAATATGATATTGCAGATTATTATTTTTTCATAAAATTTGAATCATACTATATCATATTAGTAATATATATAAAATTTTATATATACTATCAATATAGTACAATATGATTATACAGATTAGTAATTTTTGTAAAATTTAATATTGTACTGTATTGTACTGATCTTATAATAGGGTATAGTTATTATAGGATCAGTATAGTATAGTACAATATCAAATTTTACAAAATTACTAATTTGCATAATCATATCATATTGTACTAGTCTTATAATAACTACATCTTATTATAAACTAATATAATACAGTATAATAAATTTTATATTTATCATATAATAGTTACTCTGCCATTAGTATGCATTTATTTTTTAAATTTATTTTTGCTTATTACTTATTTTATAATACTATTAAACTATTAAATACAACAAATTTTAATATAATGAATAGATTTTACTATATTAAAAAAAATTATTATATCTTATTTTACTAATTAAATATTATATTTACTGAAATCTATTTTATTTTTATTTTTATTCTTTTTATTTTATTTTTTTTAAAAAAAAAAAGAAAAAAAATCTAAACAAAGAAAAAAAAAGAAATAAAAAAACTAAATAAAAATAAAATATAAAAAAAAAAATAAAAGACCAAAGAAAATTTTAAAAAAATAATAAAATATAAAACAAAGAAAAAAAAAATCAATAAAAAAATACTAAGAATTAAAAAAAAATAATTATTAGATAAAAAAAATAAATAAATAAACCCAGAAGATAAAAAAAGAAAAATACAAAAATATAAAGATCTAATTTACTATAATGAATTTTAAATATAAATATCTCAATATTTACCTAATGTTTTGAGCTAGTCAAATTAACTTGGATTATTTGACTTAACTCCAATTTTTATCAAGTCAGATTTATTATTTTTATAATACGAATCCTAATTTGATAAATCTCATCAGTTCAGAGTTACATTTTTTCTTAATTTAGATGATCTGAGTGATCCAAATGATTAGTGATCTAATATTTTGCAATATAAATTATATGTTAGACTAATTTATATTACATGACTTGAATTTGTAAACAAATAATAATATAATAAGTGAAACTATAGATATTACTAATATAGATATTATTGAAAGTTCTAAAAAACAATTATAAAGTGAACTTTTTATCAAAGAACTTTTTGAAGAAAAAGTTTTTCTACCAAAATATAAGTTTTTAAGTACTTATCATGAAGTTCATTATCTTAATTACTCGTATATATTCTTTTAAATTTTTTAAAAAGAAAATAATATATTATATAGGTTTTTTATATCTTTTTTATTTAAAAATATTTTAGAAGTCATAAAATATGCTTTGCAAAATTGGTAATTCAAATATAACAAATCTTTAGTATCAATTAAAATATCATCACCCTGATAAAAATCCAAAAAAAATAAAGCATTTAGTAAATAAAGAACAAAGCATATTAGATGAATTTTTAAATGTAAAGAAACGTTAACTGATATATGTATTGTATTATAAAATTTTTTTTATATTTATCTTTATTAATTTATATTTGATATTCTTTAAGTTTACATAAGAAGATTTTCATAAATTTATTACTAAATGAATAATTACTAATGATCAACTATTCACAATACTTGAAAATAAGTATTTTCAATAAATGATAAAATTTTAAATTTAAATACATTAATTCCTTCAGCAAATACATTAAAAAAATATATAATGGAAATTTTTGAAAAGGAGTGAATAAAAATAAAAAATTCTTTTTAAATGAATTTTAAATATTATATAAAATATATAAAAATATTCTTTCAAAAAAATATTTATATTATATTATATTTTAACAGAATATATCTGAAAAATTTTCATTTGCTTTAGATGCATGAACATTTTACAAATGGTTATTCTTTTTTAACAATTACAATACATTAGATTACAAAAAATTAGAAACTTTAAAATAATTTATTTGACTTTATAAATCTTTGTGTGATTTGTTATGTTTTTTGATTAGCATAAATAGCTGCTGATCAACACTGATTAACCCCAATTAGACATGATCATTCAGAATCAATTCAGAACTTAAATTCAATTATAAATTAGCCTAAAATTGACCTCAATCAGCAACAATTCAGATGCCAACAGAATAAAAGATTTTTTTTTAGATTTTTACAATTATAAGTAATAATTCTAAAAATAATTATACATTTATGAAGGAATTGAAAACTATATATCAAGATAATAATATTTCTTTTAATACTATTAATGCTCATTATCATTACATTGCTTATATTATAAAAATATACATACAAAAAATTTTAAGTAGAAGAAATACAAATTGAAGAGGATATCTTAAGTAATATAGGTATAAATTTAAATACTGGAGAAATAATTTCAAAGGTATATTTATTTTTTTTATAAATTATTATTTAATTTAATTTTATTATTATATTAATTATTATTTTAATTAATTAGCTTATAAACTTATAGTTAAAAGAAGATCTTTATTACAGTGACGAGATCATTTTGCATATTATACTATAAAAACTGATCTTAAAAATCTTAATCTTATTTTAGATGTTAAAATAAGATGAAATTCAACTCATAATATACTTAATAGAGCTTTTGAAATAAAAGAGGTTAGAATAAATATTAATATTATATAAATTTTATTTTATTTTATTTATTTTTAATATTATTTTAGGCAATAAATGTAATTGCAAGTTCAGATAAAGAACTTCAAATATTTGAATTTACTGATAATAAATGAAAAAAAATTAAAGAAATTATTTCTATTTTAAAGGTAAAAAATAAATTTAAACTTTCTTTTTTATAATTAATTTTAATTTATAAATATATTTATAATAATTTATAGATTTTTATATAAACTACTAAACAAGTTTCATCTATAAAAGATTCTATGCTTTCTAATATTATATCAATATACAATTATTTGATGATAAATTTTATAGCATATTGTGAAAAGATTGATAGTTCTAGTAATATAGTATTTGTTGTAAAAGTAGAATTAAAAAAATTAGAAATATATTATGAAAAAACTGATAATTCAAATATATATATAGTTGCTACTAATAAGTTAAATAAAAATTAAAATTATTATATATTTTTATTTTAATAAACTAACTATAATAATTAATTAATTTTATATAGTACTTGACCTACAGTTAAAGCTTAGTTATTATGAAAATAAAAAATGAAAATAAAGTTTTATTCATTATACTAGAGAAATTGTTATTAATATTCATAATACAAAATATACACCTGTGATAAATGATTTAGAAGTTGAAAATATTGATAAAAGTGATGTATTTTAAATCATATTTTTGATAAAAATAAATTATTAAACAAAATGAAGTAGAATTATATTTAAATGTATCTCGAGCAGCACAAAATCAAGATATTCTTCTTTAATGAAAGGTATGTATTTAATGATATATTATAAAATTTATAAAATTTATTAATTTAATTAAATTATATAGTTATATAAAACTGAATATTCATATTTAACTATAATGGCTAGAGATTATCTTGTGATTACAGATAAAAAAAATATTAGTTATTTAATATTAACAAATACTTTTTTAATAAAGTAACAAATGTTCTAATAGAACGAGTTTTTTCTAGTGGAACTAATCTAATATCAAATAAAAGATGCAGTCTTAAAGCTAATACAATTTGCGCTTGTATATTTCTAAAATCCTGGTGGAAAAAAATGTAAAAAAAATAGTTAGAAATTAATGTCAACAAAAAAAATAATAAAATAAACAATTTTAAAATACTATAAAATAATGCTTTTTTATTTCAGAATTAATATTACCTTTGAAATTCAAGTTAGTCTTGGGTTGTGTCAGATTGAACATTAATCAGATTGAGTCAAATCTGAGTTGAACAATGATCAGGTTGAGTTGAATCTCAGGTTCTGTAATTATTAATAGATTCAAGTTTGAATATGTTTCAAACTTGATCTAACTTGATCCTTATGAAGCACTAAATCTACCAATCTAATTCTTATTAAATTTAATATGCAGATTTGATGGATTCAACTTTTTTAAACAAGATCAAAAACATTCAGATTCAATCTTTTTTTTTTAAGATGTGGTAATGCTTTTGTTTATTAAGTATAATCATAATCAGTAAAAAATTACATGAAAATCCTTTAAGGAGGTATAAATATAGAAAAATAAAAAAAGCTGCTTAATAAAAAAGAAATTAAATGTTTCTAAATAATTTACTTTTTTTTCACGCGACAACTCATATTTCAAGACAAAACAAAATTAATAAAAAAATGTTTTTGAAAAGAAACTTATTAACTTTTAATATTCTTTATTTTATTAAACGCGTAAACATCATAGGTAACGAGGGGTTAACTCAGAAGGAGCAATATTTTACCGAACCAAGACCGACGTAGAAAGGGACTCTTGAACGCAGGCGGCAGCAGGACAGAAGTGGGCAAGAAGGTATATTTATTTGATTTTCGTAATATGATTTATTATTATTTTTATTATTATTATTATTTTTTTTTTTTATATTTTCATCCGAAGGAGCGAGCGGCTAGAGTCTTTGTGAAGTACTAGTCTTGATTGCAGCCACAAGTATGTGGGCTTTAAGAGGATAATTATTCGGAAGTGTTTGTTGGTAACTATTCATGGTGTGGTTTCTTTGGTAAGGGGGCTGCTTTTTCTGGAGGAGGAATTGGCTTTGTACCTTCCCTTGCGTAACAATCCAACCGACTCCGTGAGCAGGGATCCGATTCTCACTTTTTGAGTACCTCTTGGAGTTACTATCATCACAATATCTCTAGCTGCAGTTGATCACGTAAGTTATTTTTATTTAATGTATTATTTTCTACTCTTTGGTCTTGTCATATGAGTTGTATAATTGTCCTTGTATAATCATTTATTTCTATTGTTATAAATAATAAAATATTAAATTTATGATAATATCTTATAATTTTTGCATAATTTGTTTTTTGTCAATATAAGCTTAAGGTCTTTTGAATACAGTACGTTCGTCCCAAATCACGTGTAAAGATAAAATCAAACCTCTGCGCCAAATTAAAATATCATTGGCATCGTAACGAATGCTCATCAATATTTCAGCCAAAAATAACACAGCCATTAGTTAAAGTAATAATTAGCCTACGATTAACTTTAAAAGGAGAGATCATTTATAAATAATATTTTTTATGTGAACAAAGTTTCTTAAAAAGGCATTTCAATTTTTTAAAACGAGGTTTTCATGGTATAGGAAGAACGGCTATAATTGAAAAATCAAATTTGGTTAATGGGGAATAGAACAGTCGGTAATTTCCATACTACATGAAAATACTGTATCCGATATCTTAAGGCTAGGGATTCAAAAAAAAAAAAAATTTATAAAAAACGATGGTTCTAAAAAAAAACGAATCAGAAAGAACAATTAAAGATTTAAAAACTAAACTTACAAAAAGCAATAATGACTAGAAGCAAGCGGAAGCAGCTCGAGATACTTACCTAGTCGAACGGTATAATGCCCTTGCGGCTTTAGTTGCTGCCATTAATGATTTAAATGGCGAGAGAACAAGCCATAAAGCAACAAAAGCTGAACGAGATATTGTCATTGATGAACGAAACAAACTCCAAATGGAATTAAATAAATTAGCCGTAATACAAGAAGAATTAGCCATTGAAAAGCAAAATAATCAGGAATTACAAGATTTAAAGATAACCATGGCCGATATAACCACACAACTTAAACCAAGCAACTAAGAATAATTTCCTTAGAAAATGATAAATAACCAGCGATATTTCAGCAATTTAATGTTAATATCCAGGAAAATAAAAATCCAATTGCATAGGAACTGTCAATTTTAAAAGTCACAACACATAATTTGAATTAATCTTTTATCTAACAAGTAACTAACCCTTGTATATATTTTTAATTGGTAATAATAAAATGCAAAATCTAAAATTTATAGGTTTGATTATCAAATTTTTTTTTTTAATTTCGCGACCCTCGAATTTCTTCTCGTATATACAGTAATTTGACGTACGAAAATTAGAAATTAAAATGCACTTTTTCACTCATAAATCAGAATTTAAACAAAATTTCAAATTATTTAAGATTGCTGTTTTTAAATTTTATTTAATTCGTCACTCGAAAGTAAATGCTTTCGAAATGTACACGTAAAGCATGCAGGATAAAGAATATTTTATAATGACAACTGATCACAAAGGTATTGGAAAAGAATTTCTTTTTTTTTGGTTTGTGAAGTATTAATTTCATCTTCGACTCAATCTTCCGAATTCGATAAATGACTTGTTGCTTTTCTCTGAAAGTCGCCAAATAAAATAAAAATAAATAAAATAATAAAAAGTTACCCGTCTTACTGCACAGCCGTGACGAACGCAAAGTGGCGAATCTACCGATCTAACCTACAATATCATAAATCAAAAAAAAAAAAATAAAACAAAATTATTATGAATTAATAATTTATTATTATTTGAATCACCTAAAAAGGAGTTTTTTTTTGTCACTCAAAGGCCCAGAAATCTGGTTCAACCATAAACACTTTATTATAGTATATTAATCAAAATATGATCTACAAAGGCTAGCCATAATTATCGAAAGCAATTTACGAGCGTAAATCGTGATCTTTCGGGCAGAATTAATTCTATTAGAAATAACAGAATCTATTATTTAATTATTTACTACATATCAAAATATGTAAATTGTTATTGAAATAAAAAGGAATTTGAATTTATTCACATATGGCTTAGATACGTTACAAAAGGCTTTTGGCTTAGTTACTTTCTAAAGCCTCTTGGCTTAGTCATGTTATCAAAGATTCTTAATTAGTTAGATTACCAAAGCCTCTTGGCTTAGTTACAGCAAACAATGCCATTACAACACCAATATCTTATTTGCGAACTGTCCTGGAATTGACTAACTAAAATTAACATGAACGATGTAAAATATCGTCTGTGGGCAGAATTAGATTCATTGTATATACACAATAGCCTAAATTTATTTCTAACCGATTATATTTAGGTTTTACAATGGTGTGATTGGTTGCAAGAATTTATTACAGCATTTGAAGGTTGTAACGCTCTGAGAATCTCCCAGCAAGCAAATATAAGTTTGTTAAGGATAAGCCCAGTAAGCCTGACACTTAAAAAAAAAACTATATAAAGTGAGGAAATTTTGTTATTACATTGTCAATGACATTAAATAATTTAAATTGGAACTCTAATCAGACTTGCTTATAAATACACGTCTTTAAGCTACATTCCCACAAGAATCTAATTTATAAAATTCACATATTATAATCTTTCAAATACTTTCAAAGTCATCATGAAAATTCACATTTTCATATTTATTATCGTCATTTCAGCTTTCAATAATGTTGCTTTCTCAGCTCCTTCTTCCGGTGAGAAACACTCAAGCTTGGTGAAAAGGCATCATGAATGCCCTCCCCCTCCATTATGTGCATGTTAAAATTTTATTATATAACTTAAGATGTTTTTTTTTGAGAATTATAAAGAATTCACGTTCCTTTGGATATACACAACGAAAACCCCTATCTTTACTCCTTTCTTTCATTCATCACCATTGAAATTTTAATTTTATAACTTTATTCGATTTCCTTGTTATTTTTCTTTTGTTCGAAGTTTATTAATTTAATAGAGCGCCGACATTGATTCATAATTGCTCAATTATAAAACATTTAAATTGTCCAGAAATATTTATGATGTAGGTTGCGATGTCCCAAAACGGAGACATCTTATGTAAATCCGAGATTTTGGGTTAATCTGATTTCTATTTTTAGTAATGAATAAATTAGCTATGTAAAAAGGTTTTGGATGCCTCATATTTGTATATACATTGCTTCTTGTTCCATATATTGAAATTGTATAATGATTTTTGTTTATTATTTCGACTTAAACTTTTTTTATTTGTAAAAATTAATTATTGAGGCTATTACATCTTTTAATGCGTATGATTGTTTAAAAAAAGAAATAGAGGAACCTTTATCTTGATTATATTTCCTATGATTTAGACTTATCACTAAAAGATATATAAGTTTACCATTACTAATGATTTATATCTTGAAATGACGCAGTCTCAGTTAATTAAGTCGCGTCTCTTTATTTGAAATTAGCAATCATAACTATGCATTTCGACTGGAATTTTCATAAAGTTTTAGCCAGATTTAAAGTTGTCCAGAACTCATCAGACGTATAAGAGATGTGAATTTATAACAAACCAATATTATCATGTTCATACGAATTTACTAGGTTGAGGTTCTAAAATAATAAAAATATATTACTCAATAGTTGTTGCTAATAAATAAGCCTGCTTTGAGCAGCAAATAATTTTTTTTTACATTGATTTAAAATAAGGTTGCCGGGCAAAACCCGGAGGTTTCGACAGGCATCGAAATCGAAACCCTTCGAAACGTTTCGCCAAATATTTTTATTAAAGGCAAAATTGCGAAAGTTTCGACGGATGGCAAAACCCATCGAAACCTTCTGCATTAAAATGCAAATTTTATAATTTTTAAATTTATTATTTTCGTATAACGAGATGAGCAAATCGTATATAACAAATATCACTTTCTTTTAGATAAAAAAAAAATCAAAAAATTTACATATCGATATATCATTTTATTTCCCATATTTTCTTCATTTAAACTCATGACAATATTCTTATTTTCTTCCATTAAACTTTCATTTGAATAATCATCTAAAGGTTGGAAACCGGATTCGACATTCTGGTTTAAACCCAGATATCCGCAGGGTGTATAATTTATTAAGCTTTAAAAACATTATTTGATCTGCACAGTTTTCGGATTTAAATCCGGATCCGATTTTTAAAATTAAATAAATCCGTATATAAAAATAAACCCAGTTCCAATCTCTATCATCATATTCTTCATAAGGTAATTGTTTCTAATTCTTCAACAGCTTATCATTGCTTCCAATTTAAAACCTGCTCGATAAATAATGTATTATTTTGAAAACTTTGTTTTAATTTAAAATAAAAATCAAAAAACCAAAAATCGTTTCTATATTCTACATTGTATTACAATAAACTTGTTAAACCGTCAAATTCGCAAAGTTGTTATCGAAACCCATCGAAACTGTCGAAATAATTTCTGAAAAGTTTCGACTTTTGCCAAAATGGGTTTAGGGTTTTGCCC
>CAJVPP010003605.1:0-11229 GCA_910592005.1 Funneliformis mosseae | reverse complement strand
TGTTTCAAAGCATAATAAAGTCATTTATTAAAGCTGTTCTATTATATACTTCATATTTAGTGGCGAGTAATTCTCTCCGATTTGGATGACTATTCTAAAGGAATTCGGAAATTTTTTCCTGAAAAGCATTATATTCTTTCCTCAGAATTCAAACATCTCTATGTTGCCATAACCAGAGCCAGAGAGCGTCTCTGGATTTTTGAAGAGGATGCGAAGTTGAGTGAGTCAATCTGTACATACTGGATACACAAAAAGCTAGTGAAAGTAACGAATGAAATCGACATTTCTACCTTGACTAAGACGAGTAGTCCGTCTGAATGGAATTATGAAGGAAAGAAGTTTTTTGAGCAACGGAAGTATGTACAGGTAAGCTCAAAATTATTAATTGCTATGCAAAATGAGCTGAGTTACTAAACGAGTCGGAATCACCCTTAGGCTCTTTTCTGCTTCAAAAAAAGTGGAAATGAGAAAAGCTTAAAGCTAGCTCGTGCGTATCATCTTCAACAGGTTGCTAGAACTTCCTTCTTAACCGGTTCTAATGAAAATACTGTGAAGTCCAATTTCGTAACTGCCGCTCAAGCCTTTGAAGAATGTTCCCGGTTGCCACAGGCAGCTTCATGTTATGAGGTATTATCGTGAATACGTAGTTTCAATTCTATTGCTATGTAATTTTATTCGGTGCAATTTATTTGCACTTGAAAGCTTTCATGATTATATTTATAATTTTATAATACTTTCAGAGCATAGGCATGTATAAAAAAGCTGGAGATATTTATTCTGTATCAAAAATGTTTGAGCCTGCCGCACGTTGTTATCTTGAAGTCAAGATGTGGAACGTAGCAGGAGAGTATTTTGAAAAGGCGAAAAAATACAATCATGCAGCCTTTGCCTATAAAGATGGCAACCTTAATGATATGATAACTGATTTGATTCAGAGGTGAGCTTACCTGATAATTTTTGTAAATTCCTCGTAAAAATCTTCAGTTTGTTGTCAATTCATTAAAAAAATGAAAAATTAGTTTAACTCTTGTCTAACTATTAAAAACAGACAAGACATCAACGATGAAACAATCCGACAAATCAATATCCACTTTCGTAATGAAGCTGAAAAACTTATTTCACATAATAAGTTTGAAGAGGCTGCCGATATGCTAAACCGTTCTGTTGATGATGACGAAAATACAATCGAGGCGTCTAAGTGTCTCTTTCGTCTCTGTAGAGATAATGTATTGAAAGAGTTATTTACAGGTTTCACAAGCTCAAATACCCGGCAAGAATTATGTAGACTCCAATCCAAAGCGGCCAAGACTATCTCAAAAGTTAAAAATCATTCTATACAATGGAATAGATTGACAGATCAGTCTCAGTTATATATTTCCTTTTTAAATGAAAAACTCGAGATTTATGATATGGTAACCGATTTGACTCAAAGGTAAGCTTAAGTGACTGATAGATTCTGTAATTTCTCGTAAGAACGTTTATTTTCAATTCATAACGCTTGTCTAAACTATTAAATAATAAGGCACAGACAAGACTTCAACGACAAAACGATCCGTCAACTCAATTTCCACTTTCGCAAAGAAGCAGATAAACTTATTTCGCATAATAAGTTCGAAGAGGCTGCTGATATGCTTATCCGGTCGGTTGATAATGACGACAATATAATTAATGCTTCTCGGTATCTATTTCGCCTATGCAGAATTATTGTACTGAAGGAGATATTTACAGGTTATATAAGCTCAATTGCCCTACAGGATTTATTCAGACTCCAAACTAAAGCGGCCGATGCTATCTCAAAAGTTATAAGTAAATCTAAACAATGGATGATCCTTATGGAAGAGTCTCGGTTATATTCTTCTTACTTAAATAATGATCTCGATATTTATGGTTTGGTAGCCGATTTGATTCAGAGGTAAACAAGTAACCTGATAGATTTTGTAAATTCTATAAAAATTTTCCATTTGTTGTCAATTCATAAAAAATAATAATAACACTTTCTTAAATATAAAATAAGGCACAGACAAGACATCGACGATAAAACGGTTCGTCAACTCGATCTCCTCTTTCGCAAAGAAGCAGAGAAACTTATTTCGCATAATGAATTCGAAGAGGCTGCCGACATGCTGAACCGTTCGGTTGATAATTATGAGAATGCAATAGATGCGTCGCAATATCTAGTACGCCTTTGCAGAGTTAATGTACTGAAAGCGTTAATTATAGGCTACACAAGCTCAAGTTCCCTGCGTGAATTATGTAGACTCCAAACCAAAGCGGCCAAGGCTATCTCAAAAGTTATAATTCAATCTAAACTATCGAAATTTCTGATGGAAGAGACTCATTTATATGATTCTTATTTAAATGAGGATCTCGATCAAGTACACGAGTGCGGACAGTATTTCATGAATCATGAAGAGTTTATCAGCGAGTTTTTTGCAGTATTCATGTGGCTTCAAATTCCCTCACCACCTGATATGAATATCAAGTATTGGAATGAACGGTTACAATGCTTGCTGAGACTCTGTAAATTAGTCTTTCCTTATATAACCCCACAAAATAATGACGATATTTCAAAAATCTCGAAAGAATTCGAGGATATTTTTTTATGTTTTGAAAACAAAATAAAAAACTCTCGGGGACTGAACCTTTTTACTTACAACCCTCTTTATTTTCTTATGGATATCAAGCATAAAAATAAAGAAAATGAAGAATCAATTACGGATTGTGGGAAGTTTTATGACTTTGATGTTGTGCATCAGAAAATTTCACAATTCCTTATTAGATATATCTGCGAGCTTATTTCGAAAGTCGATCAGGTTGGGAGGGGTAATCCGGATGTAGTTTACAGTCAGGATTCGTCATCACCATTTCTGCTCCAACGCCTGAAACTGGCAAGACTCCAATATACTGTAGTGCGACAGTTGGATGTGTTATGCCATTATGGGCATCTTAGTGAAGAAAGTAAAGAATTCCTTGCTTCACAAAATTGGTGGGCTGAGAATCTGGTTAAATGTCATATGTGCTATCAATCACCACATATAAGCTGCCCAGAAGTTACTTACATCGCTCTTACCAAACCTCCCATTCACATTCGTGATGCTCATATTAATGCAGCATACAAGACATGGTTATTTAATGAGTCAAAAAATGCTAGCGACTTTGAAATTTTATTAAAATGTATGTATGTTATACAGCAACTGCAAGACAAAACGGTCATTGATGAGTTTAATCGGGAGATGTCGAAAACAAAATTACTTTCGCATCCTAATGACTTAGCCGTGGGTTTTGAATATTACTGTGGAAATTATCAAGCAATTCCAGTTGGAAGAAGTCTTTCGCAATTTTTTTTATTTCTTTATACTAATAAAGTGATACCCGCGATCATAAGCTCAAGGACGTTTATTAATTATGCCATAAAAAATATTGAACAAATCAATCTGACTTCATCCGATGCTCTTGGAGATCTTACATCTCTCATGGAATTTACAACGTCTTTAATTTTCGCAGTTGGACAAGTGCATTGCGATATTTGTCTTCCTCGAAGTTTTTTGACTGATTACTTAGACGCATTTACCGCGAAACCGCTCATTCCTGATCGATATACTTACAGCAGAAAGAACTATCTGTTTGCTATCAATAATTCCATCGATCAAGTTCGAAATCTTCTTGATCTGTTGTTTTCTAAGCAGAAGATTTACTTGACAATTATCCTTCGACTGATACGGCTTTTGGTTCTTATCGGTCTAAATGAATCCAATTTTGTACAGGAGATCCTTTATCTTTTTAAGCAAACTTTTAGCAAAAACAAAATCTATTCTACAAAAATCCAGAAATACCTAGAAGAAACCAATTTTGTAAGACTTGTGGAAATACTTTATAGAGATCTCAGGGAGGAACGTTATGATTCCTTAATTATCGTTCACCACAATAATATAAGCATATCGAAATTTGCTTGCTTCGAAAAGTTTGGTGTCAAAAGCTTTACTTACAATTCTATTGAGGATTTCCGTTCGTCCCTTCGAAAAATATCTTCCTCTACCAGAATTCCGGGCCAATTTGAAAGTTAATTTTATTATAGCTAGTATTTGGGTCCCCCATGATTATTATAATAGATGAAAAGCGCAGCAACATTTTTTTTTTATATTCTAAAGCAATGTGTATTTTGATGAAGAATGATAAAAATCGTTCTAGTAAAACAATATGATTTAATGAATTAGGAATAATGAAATTTTAGAAAATTTTCTGTATCAGATGTCATTTATATTAGTCTTATGAAGAAAATAAAAGATGATGCAATAAAATTTGTAATAAGAAATAAAATTAATTTACTTTATTCCGTGTGTCATTTTAGAGATACGGACGGTTAGTTTTTAACCGAATAAAGATTTTTTTAGCAGATGAATTTAACTCCGTCCGAAATTCAATTTTAGAGCAAAGTACACGTGATGCGTAAAATACAATTCCCTATAAAAAATAATTCTTTTTTATGCTTGCTCAAATCTAAATTTAAAATTAACAAAAAAATACAGTATAGCATAAATTTCCATGTTGATATATTTAAAAGCTACAACAATTTCAGTAATTAAATCATTTATTGACAAATAATTGCTTTGTGCAATTAGTACTTTCGATATCTCGTGGTCTTTTTTTTTTCTTTTTTTTTGATTTTTGATTTGAACTTTTGAAATTGAAAAATGAAATATCTCGCATTAATATACTAAGTTCATTTAAAGCTGAGTAGTAGATTATTTCAAATGTAAATCTATATCCACCGTTTTTACCGTATTTGCAATTTTAAGGATATTTCATCTAATGATGTATGTGGTGAATGAAATCGGAAAGAACATATTAAACTTTGAAGACCTCGAAGAAAAAAAAATTTTATAAAAATAAAACTAATTTATTTATTATCATAAATTTTGATTAATTGTTCCGAACAGGTTCTAAATTTTTGAAATACAGTAACGTTAGTATATTTTATAAGAATTAAGTATTCCATTTAATTAATATCAAATTCTAATGCTTTGGTAACATAATCTATATATTACAAATACCAATTAGTTGTGTTTAATAGAAAAAATTAGCAATAATTTTAATTATACTGAAATCTTTTTCCTACTTACTATATTTGTTAGATTTTTTATTAGAATTGATCTCATTGAATTTGATTTTTTTAGTATTTTTATCTAATAACGTAACGTTTTTTTTAAGAACAATTTAAGCTTAATTTAATTGTTAACTAAATTTTCTCTTTTTTTTCGCGCGTTGCAGAATATCATACCATTATTTCTATTAATCAGGTTTTCGTCATATTTTCTTTTACCTTTTTATAAATATACATACAAAATATATATGCAATATGTTAATTTAGTAATTAAAAATAAGATAAATATAATTATATAATATAAATACTAACCAAAAATTCTTTCACTTTTTGAATTTGTAGATCTTGTAAATAGATTATTTGTTAGTATAGGTCCAGTATCCAATGATTTTCTAATTATAGTTGGAATCCTTTCTTCAAGTAAAATAATTTTTTCAATAATGATATTAATCTCAGTTGCAGTTGGTCGTTTACTCGGATCAGAATGCCAACATTCTTGCATTATTTTGCTATAGCCTTCAGGTGTAGTTGTATTAATAGGAGGGCGCAAACCATCACAAATTTCAATAATAAGAGATGTATCATAATCTCGATCCCAAAAAGGTCTTCTACCTGTCATTAATTCCCACATAATCATACCAAAACTATATATATCTGAAGACTCGGAATATTTTTTTCTTTGAAAAATTTCTGGAGCAATATAAGGAATAATTCCATAATAATTATTATCATTATCCGATATTTCAGTTGATAATTTACTAATTCCCAAATCACTTATTACAATATCATATTATCATATTTATTTTCACAAAGAATATTTCCACTATGAAAATCTCGATGAATAATTCCTTGATTATGAATTTTTTCAAGTGCATAGATAATTTGTTGTAATATTCTTAATTTTTGGTTCCATTCAAGATTATAAAAGTTTTCAGTAATATAATGTTTTAAATCATATTTATAATATTTCATAATTATTACAAAATCTTCTGTATCAGGATTTTGTGTAATTCCATAATATCTGTTTAAACAAAATAACGAATTTATAAATCCCTCATTTAAATCGGCATTATATATCATTATTAGCTAAATTTAAATGATGATTTTAAATGTTAATATAAATATTATATATCATATGATTATGATTAAAATATAATAATAAATAATATACCTCATTTAATTCCTTAGAAGTAATATTTTTCGATTTATTAAGTTGCTTTAAAGCAACTAATATATTAGAATCAGTATATTCAAAATCTTCTTTTTCTTCATTCAAATATGGTGGACCA
The DNA here is from genome assembly GCA_910592005.1 of Funneliformis mosseae. Classification (NCBI taxonomy): domain Eukaryota; kingdom Fungi; phylum Glomeromycota; class Glomeromycetes; order Glomerales; family Glomeraceae; genus Funneliformis; species Funneliformis mosseae. The sequence goes on along the minus strand of CAJVPP010003605.1, from coordinate 4,839 downwards.
TTTTTCCAAATAGCTTTATAAACTTCACTAAATCCTCCTTCGCCAACTTTTTCTATATTATTAAATTGATTATAAGGAATAAACTTCATTCTGCTAGATTCTTGTATAAAATTGATTTGTGTGTATTTAATAAATTCATCAACATTTTTGTTACCACTCGGCTTATACAATAAATTGGATTGATAACAAATTATACAAATTTTATGGTATTCTTTTAATGATCTTCTTTTTTTAAAACAATTATTACATTTATTATAAATATCATTTTCTGGTTCTATTATAAATCCTTTTATTGACGAAATTTTATTAATTTCGTAAAAATCTTGTTTTATATTTTTATTCTTTACAACTTTTTGATACCAATAAATAGTCATTTTTAAATTTTTTTCTATTCCTTTACCATTATAATACGAATCTGCAAGATTAAATTGTGCATCTGCGTGATCATTTTCGGCAGCTTTTTGATACCAATAAAAGGCCTTTTCAAAATTCTTTTTTGTTCCTTCACCTAAATAATATGAATTTGCAAGATTAAATTGAGCATTAATTTGTCCATATTCTGCAGCTTTTTTATACCAATAAAAGGCATTTTCTAAATTTTTTTCTATTCCCTCACCAAAATCATATAAATAAGCAAGATTATATTGAGCATTAATTTGTCCATTTACAGCAGCTTTTTGATACCAATAAAAAGCCTTTTCAAATTTTTTTTCTATTCCTTTACCAAAATAATATAAATTCGCAAGATTAAATTGAGCATTTATTTGATCATTTTCTGCAGCTTTTTGATACCAATAAATGACTTTTTTAAAATTTGTTTCTATTCCTCTACCATTTTTGTATAATTTTGCTAGATTATTTTGTGCGTTTGCATTATTATTTTCAGCAGCTTTTTGACACCAATAAAAGGCCTTTTTTAAATTTTTTACTGTTCCTTTACCTTCATAATATAAATATGTAAGATTTAATTGTGCATTTGTATCATTATTTTTAGCAGCTTTATGGTACCAATAAAAGGCCTTTTCTAAATTCTTTTCTATTTTTTCACCTTTATGATATAAATTTGCAAGATTAAATTGCGCATTACTTTGTTCATTTTTAGCAGCCTTTTGATACCAATAAAAGGCCTTTTCTAAATTTATTACTGTTCCTTTACCATAATCATATAAAAGTGCAAGATTAAATTGTGCATTAGCGTCATTATTTTCAGCAGCTTTTTGATACCAATAAAAGGCTTTGTCTAAATCCTTTTCTATTCCTTCACCTTTATAATATAAATTTGCAAGAAAAATCTGTGCATTTGTATTTCCATCTTTAATAGCTTGTTGATACCAATAAAAGGCCTTTTCTAAATTTTTTACTGTTCCTTTACCATAATCATTTGAGAGTGCAAGGTGGAATTGTGCACTAATATTTCCATTTTCTACTGCTTTTTGAAACCAATAAAGTGCTAATTTATTGTTAACTTCAATTCCAAATCCCTTTATATAGCATCTTCCTAGATATAATTGCGCAATAGGGTAATCAATTGCTGATTTTTGGAAGCATATAAATCCTTTATTATTATTGTCTTTATCTTCTAATTTAAGCATATTATAATAATAATAAATGCCAAGAAAGAAGACATATTTTGATTCATTTTGATTGAATTTAAGCCAATTAAAAATAACGATGTTTGATTGTGTTGAAAGAGTAATGCATTTATTAATAAAATGCTTCGTTTCTTTAAAATTTTTACCTTCATCTTGTGTTTTAATCAATAGTATGAATAATTTATCAATTTGAGTGTTAATATTATCTGTCGGATTAATTATCTCTAAAATGTAATCATATTCAGATTTTGTTTTTGACATAATTAAAATTTTAAAGAAATTTAACAAATTATTTTTTTCTTTATAAAGCCAAATATTTAAAAATTAGGATAAAGTAACTTATAAATTTAAGAGGAAATCGTATTCGAAAATTTTATCGGAAATATTTCTAAATAGAACAGATCTGCAAATTGCATGGCTGGAACAATACTTTCATTATTAAATATTATGAAAGGCCATTAAATTCCTTTACATGGATAGTGTATTCTGGTAAATCTTAAAAAAAAAATAAATTCTAAATTAAAATTTAATCAACAAGTTTCTTTATTTACGAAACCGGTCTTATGGTCTGGTTTGAACCGTCCAAAGATAGACCGTTACCAGGGAGAATTATTAAAAAAGAGTTAACCTATTCAGATATTCAACTAGTTATTATATCAAAAAAAATTTTTACAATAATCAATATATTGTTATTTTATAGAAAGCTTAATTAACGAACTTAGGACAGAGAACAAAAAAAAATGATAAAATTATTCCCTGATTAAATAAAAAGAGTTAAATGCTTAGAAAAAGTAACCTTGTTATATAAAATAATTATTTTCACATCTTTTGTACGTTAGTATACTTTTTTAATAATGGTTACGTCGTAGCCTTTTTAATTACTCATTTCTTCAAGACGCATTATCGTTATGCAATCAAAAAATAAAATTTAAAAAAATATATCTTCATCAATTGTTTAGATGTTCCAATCATCCTGATCATTATATCTTGTTAATGGTTGGTTTTTAGAGACATTTATTGATAATAAAAAATTTTTAGAATTCTCTTTCTTGAATGTTATAAAATTTGTGCAATACAGTATTTCTTTTTCACACTGTAGGATCAAAAACGTCCTAGATTTTTGTAATTAATTAGCTGATTTGAAACAGAAATTTGTTGGATTATAATAAATAAACTACTTTTAAATGTATCTTAATATCTTAGGTGGTTTGCTATTAAATCACATCACGGATCCATGAGACCAACTGTTTTCTTTAAAAAAGAAAATCAAATGTTTGTTTCATTCATTGTTTTTAAATTCTGTTGGGAATAATATAAATCAATCGTACACTCGTATATCAAATCTAAAATACTTTCCAAAGTCTGAGGTTTTTTGTACTTTTAAGTGTTATTCCGTGCACACTGTAGTTTCTCTACGAAGAAATATTTTTCATAATGAAGTTGAGGTCTGAGAAATTAATATTCTTAAGGTTTGCGAATTATTCACTATATTGTAAGATGTTTGTTCAAATTTTGTGAACCGTGCTTTGATGAGAATGAGACCTTTGCGGAGTTGCGGCGATGAGATCAGAACTATTAATAAAAATTTCAACGCCTCACTTTATTACATTTCAGTTCACAGGAGGTTTAACTTGCAGATTTTTGATCGTTATTTCTAGGTTATTTTTTTTTTTTAACGATCCTTGAGATTTATTTTGAGCCATATAATTGTTGTAAAATTTTAACACGTAATTCTCAACTGCGATAAACGTCGAAATTAATGTCGGTAGGAGGATACAAAAAAAAAAATATACATTAAAATACGTGCTTCATTGGCGGATGTCTGGTCGAAACCGAAAAAACATTCAACGCATGTTTCGTAGATGGAGATAGTAGATATGGGGACTAAAACTTTATGACTTCACAAACACGATTCACTCTTCATTCATAGGACGTTATGAGTTAATTTTCCATTTTGGATCCGTGAATACTTTTGATAACCATAGGTCATCACAAATTTTTGAATCAATCTTGTACCGGTTTTATTTTCACAAACCGATTTTAAACACTTTTTAATTGAGACCGGATTTAAAAAAATTAAAAATAAACATTATTAAATCCGGAGGTAATTACGAGATAACATATAAAAACAGCTTTTGTTTACATTCCACCACTTTAAAGGATGTAATATCAAATTGCTGAAGTATTGATTAAATTTGAATATAATACAACGAAAGAATAGTGTCAAAAATGTACAAATTCAAAATTTTAATTTTCATTATATAAAAATTTTTTTTAAAAAAAAAAAAATTAATCTTAGATTGCACAATAAATCATAATTCTGGTGATAAATTAACGGGTTCAAAAGTTATATATTTAACCGGTTTCATTAATTCGAATTTTCGCAATCAACCGGTTTTATTAAACCCGTTTTCGGACCCGGTTTTATGTTGCAATTTAAACCGAATTTAAATCCAATTACCAAACCGGTTCCAACCTCTACGGAAGAGGAGCTAGATGAGCATCATCTGCCTAATTTCCCATTTCATTATTAAAACTTAATATGGCTGGCTTATGTCATGGAAACCTTTTTAATTAAAACATACGATTTCGTGCCTCCTCTTATATAAAGAAAATTTTCACAAAATAAAATTTGGCTGCATTCGTGAAAACGGTTGTTTACATATGTATTGTAAATAAACAATAGCATTGACAATAGAGATTTGAAAATAACCATACTCTTCATTAAAATATTTGTGATGTATACGTTTTTATGAATTTTTATGCGTATACAAATATGAATAGGTTCTAAAAAAAAAAAAAAAAAAGAGAGAAGGAAATATATGTATGCATTATAATTTAGTTATTATTTTTTTTTTATAAATAATTTCAAATTATCGAAAATCAAGGATTCACAATTACAATAAGGTTGGGATAATATAAATTGTATTGAGCGAATTTTTTTTTCAAAACTCCTTGGTAAGTTTATCGATTCAATTCTTTGGGAAAGTTCGCAGCACGATTTAATTTATCAAAGAAATATAAATAATTCGCCAGTTTTCAAAGGATGAACGATATAATAGGAAAAAAATTGTAAAAATAAAAGGATAAAGAATAAAATGTTGAGGCATAAAAAAGTTTAAGGAAGTTATAAGAGTCCGGGCAGAATAATTATACCGTAACTTCACGAATAACTTAACAGTTACCAGCACTACATGTATATCAATGCATTTGATTGGTGGATATTGCCTTTTCGTGAAAAAATATC
>CAJVPP010003604.1:0-11236 GCA_910592005.1 Funneliformis mosseae | reverse complement strand
AACTAAATTAGATAATTAAATGATTTACATGTCTTATTTCCTAAATTTGGTAGTCTAATTTTATTATACAAATAGGCTTTATTACGTCATTCATTATTAATGACATTTATTTTCATTTATTTCATTTTTCTCATTTATTTTATTTTTTATCATTATTAGTGAGTATTTTTTATATAAATAGGAGTAATCCATCAATGTAAAAAAAATAAGAACCATCTTATCTTGAATAATTCTTTTGATAAATAAACTGTTTAGTACAGATGCGCCGACAGAGGCAGTACTAGTCTTTTGTTTGTTAAATAATTATTTGCACGCATTTCACCTAATTTATCGTAATTCTCTTTAATTTCTTATCTTGAATCTTTATCTTTACTCTTCTGTGTGAAGGAAACCTTCTGCTAAACTGTGATATCGCAGTTGATTTACCCGCAATCTAAAAGAACTGGCATAACAATAGTGTGCCTGTAATCTTTTACAATACTTATTGATTTCTGCATTATACTTAAAAGTGTTATATAGCATTTTTTCAAGTTCTCTATGACTCACTTTTTTTTAATACATTATCATCCTCACTTAAATCCTGCGAAAAAAAGTTCAGGGTCAAGGATTCATCACATTCGAAAGTAATGTTCGCAATTTATCTCGAGCTTATTCTTGACCTTATATATATTAATTGGGATAAAAGCTCCTTACCATTACACTCTAGTCTCAATTTCTGCTTTGATGTAAGTAAATTATAGTTATATTTATCAAGTAAAGTATTGGATAAAATTAGTATCAGCTTCCTAAGATGGTTTTTGATTACTGCAAAATCAGAATATATGGTGCATCTGGGAGCAAAATATACTGGTACATTTCTAGCTGTATCAAGCAACTCTATAGGGACTGTAGCAACGCTTTTAAGGTCATGCCTTTCACTTGTATCAATTTTTAGTTTTAATCATTTGACTATATCATCGATCATAATTGCAAAATTAGCACTGGGATCAACCACGGTACCTGGAATAATCAAACGCTTGATTTCACATTTAGTAGTAACAACATCAGTGACAAGATCTTTTTTCTAAATGAAATTGATTTCCATAGGCTCATTTAGAATTTCATTTTTCCATCTGAGTCTGGAGTTTCAGGAGTATTTGAAGTGAAGTCGTCTCTACTATCAACTAGTATTCTAGAAGCAAAATTCTATGATTGAAAAAAAGCTATAATAGTGTAAAACTTTTTCATTAAATACCTTTTCAATAATTTTCTCAATAATATTTTCTAAGCGGAATTGGTTATTTTATAACAGTGACTTTGAACTTTGTTTTTTTCTTTTTAGAAATAGGAGCTGAGACTAAAGGAGCTATCTCTATATTTTTTATCTCTTGAGACTTGGTCGTAATGTGACCCTTTGATTTCTTCTTTTGTGATAAAGAGGAAGGATTAATTGATTCTTTCTTCACTTTTTTTTTATCTTAGTAATATTAACATTAATATCAGCTTCAGATTTAGATTCAGATGAAGAACTTGAACCAGAATCAGAAGAGTCATCAGACAACATATCAGAATTAGTATCTGAACCTGAACCTGAATTCAAAGTGGCAAGATTTACTTTACCCTTTTTGGACTTATTCTTCTTTTTTCTGGGACACTTACGAGAATTGTGACCAGCTTTACCACAATTAGAGCATTTATGCATAGCTAACTTTTTGATCACATTAACTATTTGAGAGTATTTTTTGGAAAGTTTAGTATAATTGGTATTAGCAATGCCCAATCTCCTTATTAATTCGTCATTAATATAATTATCTAAAGACATAAGATCTTTTGGTATATCAGGTGGCATCCCTAAACGCACTGCACAAATATACATCTTTTTTAGATCATCATTATTTTGGGAATGCGTTTGGATTGGTTGAACTAGCTGGGTTTGTAAGGATGCTATTTCAGATTTTAACTTTTCAATTTCAGCTAAAGAATTACTGACAATTTTGACATCCATTTAAATTTAGAACACGCTCTAACCACATATCTTTAAGTTGTGTAAAGAATGCATCAATCCATGTATAAAGATTATCCAACAAGTAATTCTTAAGAAATCTTACAGTTTGGGCATCACCATCCGCTACACCTAATAATAAAGGTCAGATTCTTTTTCATAAGTATCTGGTGAATCTGTAGGTAGAAATCTTTCTTGAGTTAATCTCTGCAGTGTTGGCATTGATATTTTGATCTCATCCAAGCATATAAAGTAGCTGGAGTATTAATTTTAGCATTTCCGTTATATAGGTCTTAGGCTATAACTGGTAAATATTTTCCTCCTATCTGAGCTTTATAAATATCACACTTGACAGCATCATCAAAATCTCCAGCATTTGCATTTTCAAGAACAGTCATATGTTCTTGTGCAAATGATATTGATTGAATAAGCCTATCAAATAATCGTCAGGAGGTTCTTGGCCTGTATATGGCTTATTTTTAGCAAGAATAAGTGCAATTAAATTTAATACTGGTAAACGTCTAGCATCAGCCATGTTTGCAATTGGATTATTCTAAAGCACTAAAATTTGTTTTTGCAAATTTAAAATATTTTGGTTTCACTAGCTGAAAAACAAATTTTTCATGTAGCAATTCACCAATGCAGGTTTGTTTTCTTGCTATAATAACTAACATCCTATTTATCTAGTTTTGGGTATTGGTTTGCAACTGTCGGGTATTTTGCTGAAAACAGTTACTATCTCGCTGATACAATAGCTGTTTAGCAAATTTTTCTCACAATAATCCTTGAACACGTCTATATTTATCCTGATATGAAAACATCCAGCGATGGGATTCTTGTCTCTCATTATTATAGGCTAATATAACCAAGTCCCACTCTCCTTGAGCATTGTCTCTTTTTCTAATAGTTCTTTCAACCTAAACGTGGGATTCATCTAATAAACGTTATAACCGTAAATTCTGATTTTTGCTATAATTTAATTGATTTCTAAGATCATCTACCTGCCAAATTAAATCATTTAATAGGTTCTGATATTGATTCCTCTCAGTTGTAACCTAAATAGTATTTAACAAGCTGCAGAATTATACATAGGTGTACTAACCCCCTAATGTGATTTTCAATTCGATCTAACCCTCTATTAACATTTGCAATAAGATTAGCCATTGCCATATTTAAAGAATTTATTGGATTTTTTATCTATGAGAATCTGGATTCTTGCTTTAAGATTTTTAATCTTATTTTCAAGCTCTATGATTCAGCCATCTTGAATGGACCCAACCTCATCTTTGAATTTTTTATCCTGTTGTAAAACCTTAAGCTGTTTTCGCAAATCAGATATTTCTGATTTAAGTTTCTCTACCTCTTTTTCATGAGTTACAATAGTATTATCCTGTTAGACCTCTTGCCTTCTTTTCACCAATTTTATTTTATTACATAAGGCCTTCAACTGAAATACGAAATTTCTTCTATAGTGATACCAGCAAAATATTTCTTCTTAATTTACTTCCAATCTATGCTCTTCTGCAATAAGCGCTTTATCACATAACTGGGCCAAATGCTGAGATATTTCTATCATAATAATCTCATGAAATGAAGAAATTTTAATCACATGATTGTCTTTAAGCACAGATGAAGAGATTTCTTGAATCAATCCTTGCCCATTTTTTTCATTCTTCTTTTCCTTATTACGTCGCTTTATTTCACTACTAATGATTTACTTATGAGCTTTAAGCAAGAAACTATCTTATATTTCTCTTTTAATGATTTATATTAAGGCGCTTCGCAGAGTTAGCAGGTAGTGTTGTCACTTCTGTTATCAGTTCTTGTTTATTATAGCAAACCTCTTCAGGAAAAAAATTATCTGTTTCCACATCCACCAATGGTTTCTCATGATACTTTAATACTGAATTAAAGTTAGATGTACTATTATTAGAAGGATTATCATTTTATAACTGCTCTTCCACTGATAAGGAAGCCTGTTTCACTATGACAAGTCTGGTCTCAAGCTCCTTATTTTTTTCTTCAGTTCCTCAACTCTAGTATTCTCCTCCATAATCCGTTTTAAAAGTTCAGCTTTTTTAGCTTCAAACTCGGCATTCTTAGCCTCAAATTCAGCAATACGCTGTTTCAATACTTTAAGCTAAAATGTCATAATTGATAAATTTTATACAAGTGAAATATTCAAAAGTTAGTTAATATATATAAATATACATAGAGACTGTGACATTTTACTAAGAAAAATAGGTTATAAAGTCACCAGATTTCCAGGACCGTGCAGTTTCAGAAAAATGCCAAGAAAAAATTTTATTAATACATACAAAAAATAAATACAAAGTTCAGGATGTAGCCTGCAATACATATTATTTTTTGATAATTTTTTGATTCTAGCCCTCTTGCTAGTGGGGAATTATCTACATTAATACGATCTTTTAATAACTTCACAATGATACCAATTACTCTTTTCATATTACTATGATATTTTACTGCCCCTTGTATAGTAAATACCATCTGGTCAGGTCCTAGAAGGACCTCATATTTCTGATCGAAGTTCAAGTAGATAATATGGCAATTCTATTAGACTTATTATTTGTGGGAGATAAATAATATTGGATTGTAAGAGTACATAGAATAATGACGTTGGATTACTTACACTGGATAGACTATATACAAATCACTTAAGTATTTTCTCTCTCCAATACTTAACCGCCTTTGTATTCTAATAGGTCTTAATTTCACAAAAAAAGGTCATTACAATTGTGCCAATCATTATCATAAATAGTCCAATCCTCTTCTCTCTGTCCATATTCTTTGATAAATTCATCGAAAGCTTTCTCCTCAGCATCTATTTTCTCATCAAACATTTTGCTAATATTGTAGTTCAATTATACTTAATAAAAAATAAAGTACTGGTAGCGTGCATAGCTTTTTTTAGTATATGCAAAAATTAATATGTTGTACAAGACCTGACTGATGTTTTACTTATTTTTTCTGTCGCACAATCTGTAATTCAGCAAAAAATCTTTTGAGCTAGTGATCACTGAACCAGATTAGTTAGATCAGTAGAGTACTAGCATTCTGTTTGATTGGCTAGTATTCTTTCATCTTCAAACGAAAAAAATGTGAAATACAATATACTGAGCAACGCAATGCTAATAATCACTACTCTGGACTAGCTAAATTGGTTAGCTAGTACGTCATCTAAAACTATCGCAATTGTATTGAAATTAGGTTATCTGTGTATCTAATGTAGGGCCGAATTCTGATTAGAAACAGCACCATGTCTAGGAAAAGTACTAATTAAAAAATCACTAAATATAAAGTCAAAATATATTCTAGTATTCTCAAAATTTTCAATGTGAATATTTAGGTTAAGTGAAAGGAGCTGATCTACAGCTTCTATGTTAATATTATAGCACCTCTTCAGATCAAGATATTTTAAACTAAGACATGATCTAGCAATTTTTCTGATAGTTATATCAGTAATTTTACAAAAGCTAAGGTCAAGTTGTTTGAGCTTTGGACAATAACGAATAATATTACAAATTGATAGTTCACGAATATCTATGCGGTGAGAAATATTTAGATATTCTAATTTATGACATGATAGAACAATAGTATATAGACCTTATTCAGTTATTATGCCTATATTACAGAATATGGTAGTGTGAAATTTCCAAATGAGTTAGATTTGAGCTTTTGTCTTCTACGCACTATTTTCATAAATTTTTTCAATTGAGAGCAATGTGTGTCATTTCCTTTTAGCTCAATGCATTTCCATAGAATGGGAGCACTATACTTATCTTTTCTTAACTGATTCTAATGAGAAGTGATCTGGATAAAGAAGCCCTTCATTTTTACATTGCTTGTTACATTCTTTTTGAATTTTATTGAATAATTTGATTGTCTCCAGATTCTTTATAGCAGAGATTATTTTTTCTAGAGCATTGAGAGTTTGCAAAGCCTAAAAAGACGTGATAGGATAACAACAGCATCAGGAGATATTTCCTCTAAGGTTCTAGATATCGCTTTTACATTTCTTTCACTAAGCTTATCCCAGATAATATGCTAAGCTGTTTCTCTAATAGTCTCTTCTTCTGAGACGTTATTTATGTCAAGCCCATTCTGGCCAAATACTTAACTTATATTCACTTCAACTTCTAGGATCACCACTGGTGCTTGACTTATGTACTGCCCAATTCTTTAGTCAGGAATCAATGCAAATGCCTACTCTTTGCTAAATTTATATCCATTTTAGAGAAGATTATGTGCTTAATGCCTTTTCTCTCTATCATCTGTCAAAAGGTTATCACTTGGAGTATGCTTACATTTTTTTGCCATTTCTCCATTCTAATTTTTGAACTCCGTTCCATTCTTTACATTTCAACCTCCATTCTAATTTTTGGATTCTGTTCCATTCTTTACATTTTAACCTCCGTTCTAATTTTTGGACTCTATTCCATTTTTTTACTTTTCAATCTCTATTCTAATTTTTTTAACTCTGCTTCATTTTTTTTATTTTTCAATCTCCATTCTAATTTTTAGACTCCGCTCTATTTTTTTACATTTCAATCTCCATTCTAATTTTTGGATTCTGCTCCATTTTTTACATTTCAACCTCAGTTCTAATTTTTGGATTCCGTTCTATTTTTTATATTTCAACCTCCGTTCTAATTTTTGGACTCTGCTCCATTTTTTATATTTCAACCTTCGTTCTAATTTTTGGATTCTATTCCATTTTTTTACTTTTCAATCTCTATTCTATTTTTTTAAACTCTTTAATTCTTTTAAGATTTTGAAAAAAAATTTTATAACTCTGTTAAAATATAATTTAATTTTTTAGATTAACTATTAGATAAAGATAGTTTTTACTTATTAAATTAGAGAGATATTTTTTACAAAGTTATTTATAAAAATTTTAACAGACAAAAAAATATTCTGTTATTTACAATATAATTTTAGTAAAGTTTTAAATAGTATTGATAATGGAATATGAAAGATAATTTTAGATTAATTTTTTTATAATAATAATTATAAATATAGATAATATAGATTTTAAAATAGATAGCAAAAGGTGAGATTTTTTTATAGCTTATTATTTCCGTTTAAATTAGATAATTATTAAAAAATTTAAAGATCAAGATACAATTATTATTTAACATTATGTTTAGATAGATAATTATCTTTTATTAAAAAATTTAAGTAAAACCTTTACTTCTATTACTAATATTTCATACATATATAAATAAAAAGTAAATAAAATTATTGTAATTAAAACTTTTTCTAAATTTTATCTTATTAAATCATATCGTATTATACTTCATTCAATTATAAATTAATTAAAATTATACCATTATTAGCTTAAAAGAAGATCTGCTTTTTATCAATCAGTTTAATATTTTAATAAACTTTATTTACCAAATAATCTAATTATAATTTTATATAATTTAATATTAAGATAAATTATTTTATTAGTAAACTTTATAGTATAGATAATTTTTTTTTTTTTTTAACGTGCGGTAGCTTTGCATAATCTTTATTAAAAGTAAAGTAAAAAATTACAAATTACAAATGAGAGAGTACAAAAATTTCTATCTAGTAAAGACTAAATCAAAACCAACCTTGCACTGTTCTAGACTAACCTACCCTAAACTAGTTTAAAATAGGTTCTACCATCCAATATGGGGGCTTGGTTATTACCGTTCCAAAAATTTGACCAAAGCGAACCAAAAAGGAATGAATTATGAAAGTAGGGGGGGATAGTAAAGGTGTGAGGGGTGGAGTCAGGAAAGCCAGTTGATACAGTATTTTCTTTTTGATCCTTGAGAGACAAGTTGTATTCATCTTCAAATTTTTTTAGGGTGACACATCGATCGAGCCAAAAAGTTTTGATTTTTTCATGAGTGAAGTGGTATATTGAGAAAAGTAAATCACGGACGAGTGTCTTATTATTTACTATTTGATGTAATTTCGTTGTAAGCAAGGACGGAACTATGCCTTTATAAAGTCAATGAAATTAAGAGAGGAGTGTGTAGGATTAAGGTTTCAAATATCTATTGAAATGATGCTTGCTATATCAAATTGTTGATTGAGTTCAGACAAATGCTGAGAGAGGAAGGCGATAGTATCTAATAAAATGTCGTTGACTTGTTGTGAAGTATGTTGGCAGAGCCAGATATGGTCAAAATTCTCTAAGCTAGTAAGGCATTTAGGGCAGGGCCATGAAGGATCATATAGCTTGGAGTGATGCATTTTGAGTACCTCAAGTGAAGGGAGAAGTTCAAGCAGAAGTTTGACTTTGAATTTTCGTATAGAGGAGGCCTTATAGGATGTGACAGAGTCACTTTCATTATTATTGAATACGAAGGCAGTATTAATCCAGTCTACCTCTAGTGTTGAATATTTTTTAAAATGTGGAAGTAGTTGAATGTTGTAAAAGTCAATGGAGTTGAGGATGTCTTTGATAAGATGTCATGAAGGCGTCAGAACAATCTGGTTATTGTAATGGAGAGTATAGTTGAAACCTAATTTTGACTGTACTAGAGTTGTTGGTAGACTTATTTCTTTAGTGAGTCGGTCAACTTCATTATTTAGGTGATCGTCAGCATAAGCTTTGACTTTATAGAATGTGATATCTATATTTTTCTCTTTGAGCTGGCGGAAGAGTAAACACCAAATAGGATAATTTGAGGCTTTGAAAATGGGGTTGTATGTGGAGGCACAAGAAAGAAAATAATATATTTTTGAATAAGAGGCTATAGTGACTAATGAATCTGTGAAAATGTCAATATTGGAGTTAGGGGTGAAACATGAATTGCAGCTAAAACCGCTACTAATTTAGCTAGAGAGGAAGAAGGTTGAGGAAAGATAATGGAAACATTGAAGGAATGAAGAGGTGCTGATGGATCGACTTGTAACCAGGCAATCCCCATACGAGATGAAGAACTACCTAAATTAGAGAGAAAACCATCAGTATAAAATGAAAGGTTAGTTGATTGTGAGAACAGAAGCAAGAGACTATCTAATTGAGTAGCTATATCAGAAGTAAAAATATTCAATGAGATAATGTTAATAGGAGGTATAGAAGGTTCAATATTAAAAGTGGGATCTGTGTGAATTTTAAAATTAAAAAGGGCTATTTCGAAGATCATATATGGGGAAAGGGGACAAAGATAACCAAGGTTATGTATGGGAAATGTATGTAAAATTGAACATAAGGGTAGCGCTAATTTAACGAAGTATAAAAAATTTTTGTTTTTCATATTGGAAGGTATGAAAGTGGTATTGTCGTTCATAGAACAGCTATTACACGCGATGAGAACAGATTTCCAAGAAGTTTTCGCTTGAAAATGAAAGTGTTGTATATGTACAATGTTTGAGTCTATCTTAAGCACTTTGCCAACTATTGACAAGTTAGAAGGTAAGTGCCATCCTACTGTGAAGTGGGTCGTACTTTTAATATGAACCGGGGGTCTAGTACGAATGATATTATTATAAGGATGTTGGTATTGTAGTGGGATGTTTCTATTAGAATTGTTGTTTAATATTAAGTTCTGAAGGTCAATGAACCATGTTGGTGGTTTTGGAAAGTGAAGTGCAGCTGTGGAAAATTTGAGATCTGATAAGGTGAAGAGAGCTAAACCATCTGAAGTAGTTATCTGATCAATAAAAATTAGGTTTTTCTTTCGTAGTTTATCAGCATGTTTTCTAAATAATGCACGGCCATATATATCAAATAGGGGTGTATGACCTCCGATTATGGCGTTATCTGTTGTTTGGCTGTTGGTAATTGAAATATCGAATGATTTCAGGTTTAATAATAATGTAAACCACTAGTCTTTAAATTTATAAGATGCGTCATATGGCCAATGAGCAAGTGGTGATCGAACAAGCCATTCATTAATTTAGAGTTGATGACTACGAATTAACGCGGTATTATCTAAGAGGCCTTTGTCATTAATCATTTTAGTGAAATTAGCAATTTTTGCTTGAAGTTGAGCCAAAAATAAATGTGTCACGTTGTAAAACATTGAGGAGTGGATGACAGCTGACGGAGTGCTTTTGGTCATATTCATGACTGATCTAAAAATCTTCCGGTATGTTCCCATTATTCTGTCGCAAAATTTGTAATCAAGAAAAGTTAATTGTGAGCGATATAAAATACGTGGTAATAGGACTGAATTAAAAACAATTTTAAGTTGTTTGTCAGTGATATATTTTTTTTCATAGTTGCAACAGCGGCTGCTACCTCATTGTGAACTTGTTGGCGAATAAAAGAGCTATTGGGGATTAGTGAAATCCAAATGCTTAAGTATCGAGTAGATATTTTTAAGTCTAAAGGTTTAATCCATTCTTCGTTGTGTGTGAGTTTGAAGTGTACCAGTTATGCGATAGGAATAGAGGTGAGCAGAATAGACTTATTCTAATTGACAAGTATACTGTTGAGTTGATAGAAGTCATCTGCTATAGAAAGGATTGATTCTAAATCTTCTTTGGATTTACTAATTCAGAGCGTATCATCCATATATGCAAGTGTGGAAATGTTGGTTGATATTGAGGATTTAGTTGAAAAATTGACATTAGGACGCCATTCTGCTGATAAGTTATAGCCAAGCGAGGTATTTTGGATGCAACAAAAAAGGGGGTCATAGTATATACACCACAGAATTGAAGATATAATTTCTCCTTGATCGATTTCTGAAAAAACGGGATATAAATCAGTGTTACCGTACGCGGTAAAAATCTGATTAAACAGTTTGAAAAAAGTGAAGCGACGAATTTGAGAAATGCGTTAGGGAGTTTAAGACGGTTGAGTGCACGCAGGAGCATGGTGAAGTTTACACGATCATAGGCCTTGGACATATCCTGAAATAAAATCCAAAGATCTTTTTCTTTATTCGAAAGACGATCGTATTTGATGTTATCTATGATATGAATTGGTTCGAATGTGGAGCGGAAAGGCAGACCAGCAAAATTGTGACCTTTTAAGACATTTTCCTTGAATAAAGTATCCAATAGTCGTTTATTAATCAGTTTGACTAATGCTTTACGTGGGCATTCCAGTAAAGTTATCAGGCGAGTGTTGTTGAGGTTGTATTCCCAGGGCTTTGGTTTGGAAATTGGGTATATGAAGGCAAGGTTCTATTGATCAGGCATGCAGAATAATGTCAAGCATGCGTAGGCTAACATCCAAAAAACTTTGTTCATTTTAGGACCTAAATGTTTTAGCATTTCATTTGAGACTTTAGAAGGGCCGGG
>CAJVPP010003603.1:0-11239 GCA_910592005.1 Funneliformis mosseae | reverse complement strand
ATTACCAAGCATTTTGACGGATAAGATTCAGTCCAGCTTATACAAAAAATATAAAAAAGAAACTGGGTATGAGCCATGACAATTATCGGAAATACATGTATTGGAAGTCATAAATTTGATGCCGGGAAACAAAGTATTATATTTATCTTTTTCTGAGCCATGTGAAGAAAAAGGGCCCGTCACTTTTGAAGCCAGACCTGATCCAGAATTAATTATCAAGTCCGTGTTAGAGCATTTCACATACCTGAAATTCTGAAATAGTTTTAGAAGATTGATAGTTATAATTTGTATCTGCTCAGCTGTGAGACTCGCCATACCCTATTTGCAATGGAAAACATGAAAATTATGGATTAAATTGTGAATGGTATAGGAATGAAACAGAATATTGTCCTACTTGCTTCACTTCAAGCAATAAATTCAAATTCGCTATCGTAGCATAGACCAGTCATGTGAGATTGATCACTTGAAAAAATGTGCAATACAAAATATTCGCTCCATTTATAGCTTAGTTAAAATTATCAGATTAGAGGTTTTTTGCGATCAAGGGGTAGGGCTGTGCGATATAAGATTTTAGCACTTTCTTTGTCATCAAGACTAATCATGAATGCAAACAAATGAAACAGACTATTAAGTTAGGGTGATGGTACAATGAACATAGCGAGTATCGGAAGGTGGATAGGATAGACGCAATAAGACTTTATCATGTATCATGTAAGCAAAGCTGTATCATGATCCAAGATCTGATATGTATTTTTTATTTACAATCAATAAAGTGAAGATGCATTAAGCACAATATATTTACACGATAATATTCTGCATGATATGGTTGTGAGGATTGAGGGATTGTATTTGCATATTTGCATCCTAATAAATATGTAGTATAATATTTGGGAAAATTATTGCTGAAATGATTAATGTGCTATGTAAGAAAAAATTAACCGTAACATTTTGTAGATGCATAATATTCTCAAACTTTCCCACAGATACTCATGTAATAATAATAAAAAAAGATCCTTTTGTTGATCCAAGGGGCACGATCCCATATGGTTAGCGATCAAGGCTTTTAATTATATCTTTGAGCGAATCCGTTGATCTGATTTTCATGAAGCCATCATAATTCCTCGAAGATTCATTCCAAATTCGATTCTTAGACCGCTATCAAATTATATAAAAAGAAGGTGAGATAGTTAGTGAACTTTTTTTATCTGTCCTGCGCAAATATAAGCAAAAAAATCAAGTGAAAGTAATAAAATCTAATAAAACTTACTAATATTTACATCAATATCCTTGATTAAACGAGATTATCTGCAAACAATAAGGTATTATTCAGCTAAATGGCCTAGAATCTGCGTACTCCTTCCCTCTTTGATAGTATCACATATTATTTCATTTATCTCTCTACTCCTACCATCTGAGAAATTAATAAAATTTCGTCCACTTTGAGCTTCGGAAAATGTGTGCAAATGAAATCTATCATACAGATCAAAATTTTTGTACAGGCATGTGATTCAGTCCTTAAATTATATCATGCGATCATCCATATCTAATCTCGTTCAAGTAGAAGTAAGACTACCCACATAAAATTTGATAAAAATCTCATTTGAGTATAGGTGTTTAAATGACTAATATACTAAGGCTCTACTACTTTAAAAATAATGCTTTGTGGGACTTGGAAAGTTTTCTAAATTGGAGTATGTTCTACGCCAATAATTTTGAAAATAAAGATACAGAACATCATACCTATAAGACATACTTGAAAGCAATTAAGAATGACCCGAAACTATTAGAACCCCGTGATAGTGAAACAGCACAAGGGTTAGCAGAAAAAGCTTTAAAGGAATTTAAGGTATAAAACTTTTATCATGAAGAGCCCAGAAGATACTAGGATACGTCTGACAGCCGATGGATACATCTATCAGGTACTTTTAGGATACATCTGAATGGGCATAACTTCTTTGCAATGTGATTTGTTACTACTTACCTACCCAGAAGGTGCTAGGATACGTCTGACAGCTGATGGATATGTCTATCAGGCACTTTTAGGATATGTCTGAATGGGTTTTGTTCTCCATTTTATTCATTAAAAAGAGACAAATTCAGTTAAAATCGACATCTTCTGGAAGAATTGTCCATCTTTTTTAGATACATTAAACACGGCGGTAAACCTCAATACTAACAAGATGATTGGTTGAGTTTCAGAATTACATGACGATGTAAACGATACAATTTTTAACATCACGCAAGATAAATTACGTTTTAGTAATAATTTAATTTTCATATATCTATATCCTTCTCTGAATAATAGTGAATATTGATAATATTGCTAGAACGTAAGCGAGTTCATCTTCATGAAGAAAAGTCGGTTGAATCACGAAAAAAGAAAGTATCCTCAAGACAAAGAGTTAGTATATACTTAAATGTTTGTCCACAAAAAAGTACATTTTACAGAAGGTAACGAGTTAATTTCTTTTTAGGGAGATACATTGCCTGATAGCACAAAAATTGAAAAGGTGACTCCACTTGATTTAGTGCAGTCAGATAATGATGATCATCCCTCTCAAGAAGAAGATGAAGGGTATTCCTGATCTGAAAGATACGGATATCAACAATTCAAAAAAATGGAATTTGCCTTCAAGGCTATATGTAGGTGAAATTTTCGATGAAAATGTATCTGCCAACGCAACAAAAGCTAATAATAAGAAAAAATTTACCATATATAAAAAGCCATATTAAAATATAGTGTATTAAATATAATCGATTTATCTGTCATGAGCGAATGGTTTTCCATTGAGGATATAAAATTCATGACAAAAGATTATGCTGATCTGTTAAAGGTTCCTCAGTTGCTGACAGAAGAAAATTCATTCATATCGAAAGTTAAAAGTATACATATCTTGTTCTGAATTTATCTTAATATAAAGGTGTATTAATTCATGTTTTTCTACAGATGGTACTTAAGGGAAATGTAAATGATGCATACAAGCTTTGCATTGAAAATCATGTTGATTCTGAAGAAAACAGCTATATGCACAAAATAAGTAAGATATATGCTGAGTTGTAAGTAAATTATCTTATTGTTGAATCTATTTTTATCTTTGTAACTCTAACTTTATTATTTGGTACAGTATTTATAAAAGCAAGAACAAAGTCAATATCCTAAATTATGCAGGAGATACGCACACAGAACTTGATGTCATCGTGAAGGCTTTCGGGTATATTATTGAAAGACTGAACCCTGATTTTGAAATACATCAAAAATGGTTAGTAAAAGGCATGGAATATTTGTTACTTCGTGATCAAACTATTTATTATACTTACAACCATATTCATGGTCTAAAGGAGGAATCCTTCTGCCCACTAAGTAAAAGTAATAACTACAACAAGGGCAGAAAATGTGACTTGCGCTTTCTATCAATGTCTGGAGTAGACATAGGGGAGTGGGAATTTGTATCGGAAGTAATCCCCCATAAGGCTGTTGGTGACCGTTGCAGATCTGCTAGGGTTAATCAGTCTATTTTGAATGGATTGTTAAATCTCAACCTCACTGACAAGCAGGCTAAAAGTATTAAAGTGCCCTTTATGCAAGTATGTCGCACAAGTGGCCAAATGTTAATCGAAGATTTGGTTGAGGGCTTCTATGTAATATATCCTAGACTGAAATTTGAGCTTCCGACAAGGCTTCAGCATATTAAAAAGCTTAAATCTGCCGTCAATACTATAAATTTTATTATAGTAAGCTTGATCCCATTTTATTGCTAAAAAGTTTTGCATATCTAATCCATGTTAATATTTTATATAGGATATGTATGAGCAAACAAATAAAATAGCAGAGACTCAAGAAAACACACATAATGGATTCGATAATATTTTTAGTGATGATTCTGATATCAAACCTACTCATTATAAGGCCAAATATATACATAAACCATGGTGGTCCCCAAAGGGTAAAAAATCATAACAGGAAATTCTTTTTTTGCTATATGAAAATCATAAATTCAGTAAAAATAGAATTGGTTAAGGTAGAAGTTTGTGATATTTTGGCAGTTGCTTCTAAACAACATTTTTTTAATTGGTGAAAGTATTCTCATAGTGATAATGATGATTTAGAAGTATTTTGAAAACAAAAAGGTTGTGATCGTATTTCTTGAGATATATAAGGAAAGTTATTCTTTTAAGGTATTAATTGCCTTTGTCATTTGTTCTCCAACTTCAAAAACAGAATTTTTATTTTGAGGATCTAATAATGCAGTAACTGTAATTATATCATCGATTATTATCTAATATTCTTCAATTTTATGATTTATTGAATCTGCTAATATATACTAATCAAAGCCATCTTCTTCAATATAATGTTTTAAATGTGCCTTAATTTCATTAAAGAAATAACGTACATCGGCTATGATAGGATATGATGAACCAGAAAGAATTATAGTTGTTTTTTCAAGAGACTCCAAAACAGTAAGTGTTTTCTTGAATAATTAATTATTATAATTATAAGTTTTTGTTTTATAATATATATATGAAAAATTTACTAATATTATATTTACCTCTATTTTTTTCTATGCTAAAGCATCTGGTATTAAATTTATATATCTTCATGTTTAATTGCAAGCATTTTTAATACTCTTTCCATTCATTGCAATTTTTGAAGCATATAAAAGGTAGAATTTTACCTTGTTTCTACATCAATTTCAGGTTGAAGGTATTCAAGCTTTTCCATAATACATAATTCGTATAAATCATTACATAATAAAACAGAATTTTTAATCTTTGCTATTAACTTGCGTACATTTAATATTTCTTTATCTATTATTTCTATATCATGTTTAGCTATAAGGTTGAGAATGTAAGCTGAACAGCAGTAATGTTTAAAAGAAAAACTGTCTAGAATCTGTTTAAACTCTTCAGCTAGTTTCTTTTCACAGACTATCATTGCTGATTCATTGTCTGTTGTAAGTGTTAAAGTTTTAGTTGTTAAATTAAATTTATTAAGAACACTAATAATTGTATTTGCTATATTAACTCCTGTATGTTAAGTTGAAAAAGGAATAATATCAAGTAGAAAAAACGTTTAAAATTCTAATCCTGATCAATATAATGAATAGTTAAACCAAGATATGATTCACTACTTAATGTTGATATCCACATGTCAGTGGTAAATGCAACCTTGCCAGGCATTTTACGTAGATTATATCTAATATTTGACTAACATTTATCAAACTTTTAAATAACCATTGGTTTAATTTGATGACGATCTGAAACCTTGTAACAGAGATCAAATGTATTCATCATTTTAATGAAATATTCATTTTCTATAACTCTAAAGAACTGTTGATCAGAAATTATCCAATTAGTAACTATTTGATCTCGTTCTAACTTTCTTTAGGAGGCTAAGGACCAGTACATTTAAAATTTAAAATTGTTTGTTGTTTATTAACCTTTGGTATTACTATATTATATTTGCTATTCAGATGACGTTCCATACTAGAATTTCCTGACTTTAAAGAGAAAACAAAATCACGTATTTTATATACAGGTACTCCCAAATGAGTTGGAGTTTTGTAACTTATATAATTCCATAAAAAAGAAGTTTTATGCGAGTTTTGTGAATTTTGTGAACCTTATAAACTTTTGTATTAGATGTAGTTGATGTTTCATCAGTATCATGAAAATTATAAAAAGGTTCCAATTCATTTTCATTAATATCATCTAAATAAAGAGGTGGATTATATAAACTATTATAAAGGTTTTCCATTATATATTTTGGCGTTTTACATAAAGTAAATGTGTAATTTTTTATTGGTAAATTTTTAATCTTTTTTTTTAAGCTAAAATTTAATTGGTTAGAACCAGGTCTTTATTAATCTGAAAAATTAGATTTAAAGATTTGCGAACCTAATCCTAGGATTAAGTCTTTAAGTCTAGGACCTGAGACTTTACCAACCCTAGTTAAAGTGGTCATCTTTGTGAGCTTGTACTTTAGTGAATAAAATGAAAATGTTATTCTATGCAATGAGGCTGAATAACATTGACCAGATGTAAAAGTATGAGATTTTAAAAGTGGATTAATTAATAGGAAATCTCAAAAGATAAATGACAGTTTATAAAAAAAGGAAATAGCAGCTTAAGAATCAGTGCAGATTTTGATACTAGCGTCTGAAGGCGAAACATATACTGCAATTAATATAGTTACAATTTTAGCCAGTATGAAAGAAGGACTTGGTGATAAAAGAGTAGCATTAAAAGAAAGTATTGGTCATTTTGGATTGGTTTGTAATCACACAATATCTAACCAGCAATTTAAGGAACCTAAAGAGGTAAGAGAATCGTCTGTGTAAAATTGAAGAAAAGTAGCAGAAATATAGTTAGATTTAAGAGTATCAAGTAATATAATTGAATGATGATCAAATGGTAAAACAGTTAGATCCAATAAAGGCTTATGTAAGTATTGATAAGGATTAGTAAGTTTGGAGAGTGTAACCTCCTGTAGCATGAGATCAGAAAGGCTGGATCTCCATCCTATATGTTTGTTATACTGTATTTTTATTTCTATGCAAAATTGAACTAGGAGTTTCATAGCACAGAAATTGTGAATATTTGCTTGAACATTTGTAACAATTGCTGTAAGATCAAAGAGGCTACATCTATTGCAAGAAGTAATATCTGATTTGAAGTTTGAGTCATGCATAGCTATATAGTGCTGAACAAATATTGTCTCGTTATTGATAGTTTTAACTTTTTCAATAATAAATGTCAAAAATTGATTAGACCAAATAATCACAAAAGTAGAATTATTATTGTCATTCTCTTTCAATTGAATGGTTGATGAAGGTAAGTCACAAATCGATGGGTATAGTGAACAAGTTACCATCATATCTTTAGATGAGGGGTTAGATAGAAGTTGAAATTCTAATTTTTAAAACCAAGTTGCACGTGATATATTTGTATTAAGCAACCAGTTGATATCAAAGGAAGTAAAGAGATGGCATCCATCCATTGAGAAAAGTTGATCCACAAATATTATTGAGAGGATACGAATGTTCTTAATAGACTTTCTGTATACATTGGTTAGTAAAATAGATGAAATAGGTAAGGAACCGCTTATGATTTAAGAGTATTTGAAATGTTTGTCCAAATATTTTCCAAAGGTAAAACTATTTAATTTGACAGCTGATAGGAAAGCTGATTACTAGTCTTTAAAAAGAGAAGGATTATCATATAATCAACTGGTAATTAGTGATAGATGTAACCATTCTAAAAGTTGAAGTTACATGATTCTCAGTTTAGCAGTATTTTCTAATAAAGCAATATCATTAATTATTTTTAATAGATCAGATGATTTAGCTAGCATTTATTTATTATATAGGTGAGTTAAATTGTATCCAAATGTGAAATGGATAATAGATACTGGTAAGGGTTTGGTTAAACGCAGTTTATTCTTGAAAAAGGCTTTAAAGGAGGCCATCATCATATTGCAGAAATTAGCTGGTAAAAAGGTCAATTTAGTTTTATAAATGATTCTAGGAATAACTACAATATTGAAAATTGCAATAAGCTGCTTTGCTGTGAGTCATTTTTTGTTTAGTATATTTTAACTTTTTTGAATTCTAATGACACTTGGTTTTTAATGTATATTGTATTGTCAAAAAGTGAAATCCACATTCTAAGATAACGGGTGGAGTCTTTAATAAACAGTGGAGAAAGCTATATATTTTTGTCATTAACCATGAAGTTGACAATACTGGAGTCATTAATATTCATCATCAAGACTGATTTCTTCCAATTTACTTAAATACTATTTAGAGTATAGAATGAGTCAGCAATATTCATAATATTTTGGAGATCCACTTTAGAATCTGCTATCCAAAGGGTATCATCCATATAAGCAAGTATCAGAACGTGATTTAAAAATTGATCAGAAGATCGTTTGATTATACACTACTTAGACAAAAGTTTCGGGAAACATATTTTGGCCTAATTTTCAAAAATATATATAATAATTTGAGCTGAAATTTTAACATGTAATAGCTTATGATCTACATAAACAATGATATAATTATTATTTTTATTTATAAACAAATCAAATGTGATCGGCAAAATAGGATTTTGTATTACCTTGTATTATGCCACATTTAACGGAAGCTGAACGCAACTAAATTATTAGTTTATTTAAAGGTGGCACTACAAGAAACCACATTATTAAAACACTTGACTTTTCAAAAACAACAGTTTACCGAACTATTTAAACCTTTTGTGAAGAAAAAGGTCTTAAAACTCAACCGCGATGTGATCATCCTAAACTTTTAAATTGTAAACATCAAAAAACATTAAAAAAAATTGTTCAAGCTAATAACCACCAATCAGCTGAACAAATAAAAAATAAATTTCAAGAAAAAGCTGGAATTTAAGTTTCTACCAAGACTATAAGAAGAAATTTGCATGAACTTAATATTTTTTCACATATTCTAGCATCTAAACCTCTTCTTAATGATAAATAAAGAGAAAATCATTTAAACTAGTGTATTGAAAGAAAAGACTGGTTCATTAAAAAATGGAAGTCAGTAATTTGGAGTGATAAAAGCCGTTTTACAATATTCAAAAATGATGGACTAGGTCATGTTTGGAGAACTTCCAGAACAAGATTTAATATTAAAAACATAGTTCCTTCAGTAAAATATAGTGGTGAAGGTGTGATGATGTAGGGTTGTTTTTCAAAAAAAGGTTTAGGACCGCTAGTAAAAGTTAATGGAAAAATGAACTATCATGATTATATTCAAATACTTGAATCACATTTGCTTCCATTAATTAATAATAGATTTAACAGATGAGGTTATTTATTTCAAGGTGACAATACTGCTAAAATGTTAAAAAGTGGATGAAAACGAAAAAAATCAAAATTTTGGCAAATTGGCCAAGTCAATCCCGGATTTAAATCCCATAGAATATTTGTGATCAGAACTGGAAAGGCACATTAGAAAACGTCCTAAACCTGCAAAAAATGAGAAGGAATTGGAGCGTGCTTTACAAGAAGAATGGAATCGAATTCTTAATGATACATTAATAAATTTAATTGAAAGTATGCCATGCAGGGTTGAGGCATGTATTAAGAATAATGGCTGGCCAACTAAATATTAGTTTTATATATAGTTTAACTAATAGTAGTTAAAATTTTGGCCTCATTTATTATATACGTTTTTGAATAATTATAAAATATGAATTTCCAAAACTTTTGTCCAAGTAGTGTATCTTTCCTTCAATTTACACTTTGAGTGTATCCTAATGATGAGTTCTGAATTTTGCAAAATAAGGGATCATAATAAATATACCATAAAATTGGTAAAATAATTTCTCCTTGATCTATTCCTGAAAAGACATAGTAAGCATCAGTATCACCATATACTGTAAAATTTTTATTGAAACATAAAGCAAAAATTGAAATTATAAGATAAACAAAGGACATAGGAAGATGTAATCTAAGTAAAGCCCAAATTAGCATTCCTAAATTAACTCTATCATATGTTTTCGGCATGTCTTAAAAAAGGATCTAAAGATTATTATGATGAAATGATGCGTCATATTTGATATTATCCAAAATGTTGATAGGTTCGAAAGTGCTTTTAAAAGGGAGACTTGTAAAATTGTTGCCTTTAAGGATATTGTCTTGGTTAATATGATGAGTAGTCTATTATTGACAAGCTTAATAAAAGCTTTTCTAGAACATTCTAAGAGGGTGATCAGACGGGTATGGTTCAGGTTGTATTCTCATAGTTTGAGTTTAAAAATTGGATATATATAAGCCAAGTTTTATCTATGGGGTATTAAGTTGTGAGTCAGACAACAACGTGCAATCTTCCATAAATATTTAGAGGCGAAGGAGCTAAGGTGTTTTAACATTTCATTCGAGATTTTTGACAGACCAGAAGCTTTATCATCAGGTAGAGACTTAATGATACCAGACCATTCTTTTTCAATAGGAGGTTGCATGAGGGGTTATATATAGTAGCATTGAGGTTATCTAGTGGGACATATTCATCTACCTATAAGTCAGAAATTGTTAGATTAGAGTATCTTAAACCCACAACTTGTTGGAAATGTCAGGCTATTTCTCTTTTAACTTTAATAGAATCTGTAAGCAATTCTTTTTCTGAACTGTTATTATTAATGCATCTATCCAACAGAATAGTGGTGTGAGAATAATTGAGGAGAGAGTCAAACATAGTTGATTGATTTGTAGTAAAATTCTCACATCATCATTCAATTGCTTCTTTAATAGATTTCGCTTTATGTTCTGTTTCTTATAATTTAGCAACAGTTATGAGTATATTTTTTAGATCTTTAAAAGCAGAAGCTGTTATTGATAAGAAGTTCAAAGAGTATACAGTTAGTGTAGGTAAGATAATATCATATTCCTATGAGAATTGTGTGGCTTTATCAAATAAACAATCCATTGGATATCATAAATTTCTCTAGAGAGGCAAAATCTGAAATAACATTTCAATTTGTGTAATAATTTAATATGTTTATAAATTGATTTGAGCAGTTTCAGTCTGAGATCACGAGTATAATAAGAAGTGTGTTTGTTAGGAATATGTTTCATGGCTGTGTCTATAATACCTTTTTGAAGAAAGTCTCAGGTAAAATTAACTTTGTAAACATTGGAAAGGTTATCTAAGTCTACTGAAATCAGTTTTGATTTTTTTGCATTGATTATCAACCGCATTAGCAAAGGTAGACTAATCTTCTTTTGACATATCATGAAAAAGGAAAACAAGTTTTTTCATCATTAAGGCATTTTTAAAATTTGGGTTAATAGAAGCAAAAACTATAGAAGTAGATACTATATAATGGTCTGAAATCATGATATCTACTAGGATAACTTGATAGTTGTTGAAATCATGAAGTAAAGCTGAAGTGATAAATATATGATCAATTATTGTTCGTGTGGAATCTTGTACATATGTGTGAAGGTCATCACTATTTGTAACTGATTTAACAAAGTCGAATGTGTTAACAAAATTATTGTCAGTTATATAATCTATAAAACGTTGTGAATGCGAAGGATTGTGAGATCTAGATGAGTCTGTATTAAAGCCTCCTAAAATAATAAGAAAGAAGTTAGCACAAATAGCTTTATTTATAAAGATACGCATTTGTTGAATTATTTTTAAATGAAGAGGTTCGTCAGAACATGATAAATATATGTTAAGAATACGAAATTTATTTTTGTTTTTAAATTGAA
>CAJVPP010003602.1:0-11242 GCA_910592005.1 Funneliformis mosseae | reverse complement strand
TTAATACAAAATTTAGAGCTTTATTAATTTAAAATAAATTTATATAAACTTTTTATTGTTTTGCATAAAAATTTTGAATTTAATATTGGGTAAAAAAGTATTCAGAAACTTTTGATGGGGGTCTGTAATTGCAGCGCTATCTTTAATCTTATTTTAGTTTAAAAGTATGCTAAGCTAAAATGGAAACTGGTAAAAAATGCTATTCATATTTTTTCTAATAATCTTGAGCTATATTAGAAGAATATCTTATTTCAAATAATAAAGGTAAAAAAGATCTCAGATATAAGTAAATTCTTCCTTAAAAGAAATACTATTATTGTTTTTAAAGATTTTTATATTGAATCAAAAAAATACAAGAGTGAATTGTTTCTTACTTAATTTGCAGTCAGTATCAAAACATCTTACCAATATATGTAATTCAGAAATATCAGATTATATTAAAGATAATTCGTAAAAATATTTCCATCTAGTCATATTCTAAGGAAGAAGACATATGTAAGGTTATATATTAATATATACAAATGATTCAAAAAAGGCATTTAAGATTATTAATAAATACTTAAAAGATTAAAATTTTGTGATTTTTGATTTTATTAAACCAGTAGATGATCTATTAGTGATTAGACTCAGTTAAAATACTCTTTTGAAGCTGAACGAGTAGAATCTGACTTTATAGATGTTAGCTCTTTTTCTGCCTTTTACATCTGCATCTTCAGATCCTTAATTTCACTTCGCATTTTCTTGTTTGTATTAAACTGCTCTCTATATTTCTTTTCTATATCTCACATAAACTTCTCAAAAGTTCTTTTATTATAATCAAATAAATGCTAAGATAATACTTTAAGCTCATTCATAATCTAGTGATTGTTTTCTTTCTTATAATTATAGGCAATTTTATCAGTTTAGACCCTATTATTTGTAATGAATATATGTAATAATACTGAAAATACATTATATTCTGCCAGCTTTAAGGTCATAATATTTTCTCCTAAACTATAGTTTTGTGTTTTCTATTTAATGAATTATTATAAATCTCTAATGTGTGTCTCAAATATGATTCAATTCATTCAGACTTCTCAGAAATAGATTCTAATAGGATAGAGTCTTTAGAATAGTGTAAGAGTCTCTGGTAAGCTATCTTAATAAGATTTTCAGATAGTCTATTGATAATATATTTATAATCAGAATAGAACATTTTATTAGGTATAATTTTACACAAAAAAGTTTGCACATAAGAAATTTACCTTCTAGTATAGAACATAGCATTAAAAATAAATTTACACATTAATATTATGAGAGATCTGCTAATAATACAACTTTGATAAAATCATATATGTATTATAATTTCTAATGCTGATTATTTTGCTGGTTAGCATTAATACAGGATTACATTTTTCATGATACAAATAAATTTTTTACTAATTCATTTTACAATTGCTTATCTTCTAATTTTTGCAATTCTGGCCTTAAACTCAACATTTTTAGCCCTAATTTTATCATTCTCAGCCTCATATTTGGCAATGTATTATGAACGGATAAATGTGACATAGCTCATATAGTGCAAAAGATTGACCGATTTGACATAATTGACATAAATGATATATCAGACATATGTGATATATATAATATAGTTAACATATTCGACATAGTTGACATAGTTGACATAGTTGATATATTAGATATAGTTAATATATTAGACATGTTAGTTATATTTTACTATGTATTTTATTTTATATAAATAAGTAGCTTTTTAGTTCATGTAAAAAGATAGACAGATAGGAAATTGGCAAGATAGTTTGAGTAGTTTTAGAAGCAACTGGCTTACCGCATCACGTTTTAAGTTATAGCATTTCATTTCTTTTATCTTTCTTATTCTTTTTCTTTATTTTTATTATTATTTTACTCATGAATAAACACAATATTTACAAATACACATTACTGGTAATCTGGTGAATCATAATTTGTCGTAATAATATAATACTTTGATAAATCATCTGAGTTAAACTTGTAAACTGTTGAAAGATTACTGCTCAATTAAAAAGAATAAACCGCTTGAACACCTCATCTAATAATCATAGTTCGCAAGAATTATACATTAATATTTGGCGATGATAACAGAACTATCTTTTTCTAATTAGTGCAGTAATAACGCATGAGAAACACTACATGAGTTCATTTGAAAACATATTTAATTACCAAAGAAGACACTAGCAATAACACCTTCAGAGAGAACGTAATATAGTCACAACTATCCTAACACCAGACCTTTCGTGCATTATCTGCCATTCAGCACCTCTACTATTGATTTTAACAACCTCATTCTGATCTTTTTTCAAGTAAACTAAATTTATCTTAGACGCACGATAATATACTGAGAGAACCATTGAAAACTTTCGAATAGCACAATCTGCTACTACTGTGAATTTCAACAATATTTTTATAATCAAACTTTTCAAGCTCTCGTCTACAACAAGCAACCTTTATACACTTTCGCTCAAGCTCTTCAACTAGTTATTCAAGTACACCATGACACTGCTGCTTTCTCTTTACTTCCTTCTACAGACTTAACTAAATACATCAGCTTATCATATATCCTTCCAGTATTAAACCAGAGTACACTTAAAATGAGATCTAAGGAACTAGTAATTCACGGAAGTGGTATAACAGTCGCATTGACTTCTGAAGAGAAAAATCAACCCTCTCGATCAGAATATGTATCTGACAACACTCTATTTATCGATACTGCTTTAAGTGGAAAATCCAATCTACCGCCTTCAGGAAGCAATATCTTAACCTTTGATTCTTATGGGAACACTGAAGGATTATCTGAATTAGAGTTAGGAAGTAAGAAAGGTGACTCAAAATGTAAAAGTCTCAGTTCTTTATGCTCTAAACCAAAAAGTCACCGTCCCAAGGATCAAATTAAAGGCAAAAAACTTAGGTTTAAGCAAACTAGTAAGGTCAAGAACTGTCACTCTTCTTCTTATTAGATAGTTCTTCTCCTTCCTCTAGTTCCAGTTTAGAAGATAATGACTCTGAGAATGATAGTAAAGATCCCTTCAATACTGACAATGCTAAGGATAACGATGAACGAAACCTTTTTCAAATGATGAAAGGGTTACAAACCATCTTTAAAACTGTCAGATTTGGTGGATAACGGAAGGCGAAATTTGTAGATTTGCCAACTTTTAAGGGTGGAGACCAGGATCTGCATGATTGGTTAGAAAGGTATAACAATGCTGGAGATGCAAACGGAATTTCTGACAGATGACATTTTATATTAGTTCTATCGTTTTTGAAAGGATCAGTCCTTACTTAGTACAATAAAACTAGAAATGAAAAAGAT
Source organism: Funneliformis mosseae (assembly GCA_910592005.1). NCBI lineage: Eukaryota > Fungi > Glomeromycota > Glomeromycetes > Glomerales > Glomeraceae > Funneliformis > Funneliformis mosseae. The sequence goes on along the minus strand of CAJVPP010003602.1, from coordinate 7,896 downwards.
TTACAATACTGGAATAATTCAACTGATCGGCAACATAAATATCGCTCTTTCATCTATCATTTCATAAAGTACTACTGTATAACTCATTGAAGAATACAATAGCGCTCAGCTCTTTGATAATGTAAGCAGCGTTCTAGACAGTCAGTTGAAGATTATGCTACTAACGTTAAATCATTATATCTCAAATTAGATCCTGATTACAACACGCCTGAGGATGAAAAGATTAAATAGTTTCTATAAGGACTTTGCCTAGAGTTTCATACTGCTATTGCTGCTGCTGCACCTCGTGACTTAGAAGAAGCAATTGACTAAGCATGAGCTGTCGAAGCAGTATTATCTAAAGATAGTACCCTCTCTGGATATTCTTTAAGTAAATCATATCTGAGCCAAAAGGATAATGATATTGATGAGAATTCTACTGCTATTCCAGACATTCAACAAATTATGACTGAAATAATAAAAAATTGTTAAAGAAATCAAACAATTATTGATAACCTCGAATATTACGTCACACATTCAAAATATCAACACACATCCAGCCAATACAAATAATAACTGGAGGAATAACAGTAATAGTAATAATAATAACAATAGTAATCAAAATAATCAAAGTTGTTATAACTGTGAACAACCTAGATATATTGCTCGGGACTGTAGGCAAAGAAATTAAGGAAATAAAAATAATAGTGAAAATAATCGGTATAATAATAGGACTAATACAGAGATCACCTGCCATAGTTGTCATCAAAAGAGACATATCTTCAGGAATTGTAATAATCCACCAAAAGGACCTTACCTATACTGTAATCAATTTGGATACTAGAAATATGTGTGTCTAACTAAGAATATAAATAATCCCATTGGGAATATTAGAGAAAATGTCAATGTACCACCTGACTTTAATAATGGACAACATGCTACGCTATCCTAAACTACCCTGATGTATAATACAGGCTTTACTCTAACACCACAAACCTCTATGACCTTCTCTATTCCAAACCCACTGCCAATGAATAATCAGAGTGCATTTGCCTTTTCATCACAGTCTTTAAACTATTGACGATACCTCTAGAGGGTGAGAGTACCATTCAAAAAATAAACCCCTCAGAATTACCAAAGGCCGTGAAAGTAGTTTATTGCAATACTACTGTTGACAATAAACCCATATATTTAATATTGGATTCAGGATCAGCTGGAAGTGTAATGTCTAAATCCTTCTTAAAATATTTAGGACGAAAAATTAAATCAGCTTCAACTATTACAATGATTAATATATAAGGAGAACGATCACGACCGTTAGACTGAGTAACTAATATTCCTTTGCAGATAAATGGTATAGAAATTCCTATTAATGTTGATATTATAGAATCAAACGATTATTATATAGTGGCAGAAAATGATTGGCTCACTAAATATCGAGGACGACTTTATTAGGACTGTCAAAAATTTACATTTTTTTAGAATAACAAAGAATACCAGATCCCTATGACTTATTGAGAAAAACCACAGTTTGATCATTTTCAATAACCTGTCGACATTATCAAAAACCCCTCCGACGAAGAATATGAAGATAAGGAATTGATAGCTTAATGACATTATATGATATTGGGAGACCACAATGATACTACCTCTTTGGCTAAAAGTAGTCTGAAATAAACTTTGATAGATAGACAGAAATATTCACCCTTATACTTTGAAAGTTTAAATCAAAAATTCAATGTCCAACCACCCAAGGATGTGAAGTGGAAATATCATTGGCAAGGATTGGGAAATCAATGTTGATGCCATAACAAATTAGACAAAATTGATGAAACTTGCCAACTTTGTAAAAGGGAATAGAATCACTGACAACTATTATGAAATATTTCAGATGAATCACCCACTAGTGGAATAACCTATAAACATCTCGATGAATTCCAATAGCAACAAATTACTCAATTTTTACATAAACATAGAGATGTATTTGCTGAAGACTTATCACAGTTAGGGTATACAACAATTGAAAAATATCATATACCAGTAGAAAATTCAATGCTTATATGATAACGTGCATATAGAGTAGCTCTATTAGAACAGGAATTTATCAAGGAAGAAGTTAATAGAATGTTGAAATACAATCTGATACAACCATCTGAAAGTTCTTAGGCCTCATCTGTTGTTCTCGTTTGAAAAAAAAATAGAAAATTACGATTTTGTGTTGATTACCAAAAACTTAATAGTGTCACCTAATGAGATAGACATCCTTTATTATGAATCGATGAGTTACTTGATATGTTTGAAAAAGCTAAATATTTTTTAACACTAGATTTGGCTAGTGGATATTGGCAGGTCGTCATGGATCCAAATGATCAAGTCAAAACAGCTTTCATAACTAGTCAAGGATTTTATGAATTCAAAGTAATACCATTTGGGTTAACAAATGCCCCTGCGACTTTCAACGTCTAATGAATAAGATCTTTAGGAAAGAAATTGGACAGTTTGTAGCTGTATATCTGGATGATATTATCATCTTTTCTGATACTTTCAACGCATACCTATAACACTTGCAGCTTATTTTTAAACGATTGAAGGATGCTAGACTCAAACTCAGAAAAGATAAATGTGAGTTCACAAAATTAGAATTAGCATTTCTAGAACACATAGTGAGTGGACAAGAAATCTTACCAGATCTCTTCAAAATTGATAAAATTAAGAATTTTCCAATCCCAAAGAATATCACTGAATTAAGAGGATTCTTAGGAATAGCATCGTATTATAGAAGATTTATTCAGGACTTCTTGACATCAGCTGCACTATTACATTTACTATTACGGAAAGACACACCTTATATTTAAACAGAATTACAACAAAAGGCTTTTGAGCATTTAAAAACATGCTTGATAACTGCACTGGTCTTGATTTATCCTGATTTCACACGAAAGTTTTTACTCTTTACTGATGGTTAGTATATAGGTCTTGAAGCAGTATTAGCACAATTAGATGATAATAATAAGGAACGTGTTATAGCTTATGCTAGTTGAAGCATAAACTATGCTGAATGAAATTATGCTCTAACTGAACTGGAATGTCTCGCCGCTGTGTGGAGAATGAAACATTTCTGACCTTATCTTTTGCATCAACAATTTGAATTGATTATTAATCACGCAGCCTTACAATGGCTTTTTAACAAACCTGATCCCCCTCATAAGTTTATGAGATGGATTATTTGTATCATGAAATTCCCATATCAAATTCAATATAAAAAAGGAAAATTACATTCAAACGCTGATGTATTGTCTCGACTTCCTTCAAAATAACTCACAATAATCATAACAAAAACCTGAGAGTGAAAGCGAAAGTATTAGCAGTGTGACTAATAGCTCTACAACATGGAACCTGAAACCTACAATCACCTGTATCAATACCTAACTCAACTTACATACCCCTCAAATCTTACCCCTGCACAACAACATGCAATTCAAAAGCAAGCTTCACATTATTTTATACAAAATCAACAACTTTATAGACATAATCAAAGCAACTGACTCAATCATTACTTGTAATAAAAACTAATAAAGTTGAAAGCATTCTACACAACATTCATAATGAGCCTTTAGGAAGACATTTAGCATGTGACATTACTTACAACAAAATTGCTTCTCAATATTACTAGCCTAGTATGTATAAAACAATTGATAATTGGATATGAACATGTGATTGATGTATGCCAATGACAAGGAAGACCAAAACCCAAAGAACTATTGCACCCTATACCTGTTGAACAACTATTTAATCATATTGAAATAGATTATGTAGGATTACTTCTACGTATAATAAAAGGAAATAGGTATATTATTGTAGCAACTGAATATTTAACAAAATGGGTTGAAGCTAGTACAATGCCAGATTGTACTGCCCAGACTACTACACAATTTATTTACAATGAAATCATATGTTGACACAGAACGCCAAAAGAGATATTGACCGACTGAGCTATGTCATTTCAAAATGAATTAGTCACTGTTTGTTACATGTAGTAGGAACTAAACATAGATTATCTTCACTGTACCACCTCCAGACTAATGGCCTTACTGAACGCTTTAATAGAACTTTGTGTACAATTTTAGCCAAGTATGCTGAACAACACCAAGAAGAATAGGATACTTATTTAACCTCAATACTATTCGCATATCGAACTGCACAGCAAGAAACAACAAAATTTGAACTATTTAAGTTGTTATATAGACAAAAAGCAGTTTTACTGATAGATTTACAATTATGATGACCCTCACCTATCACAAACTTATCAAATACTATGAAAAAGTATCAACAGATAATCTCATCACAATTGTAACAACGACGATTAGATGCACAATAGAACATTATGCAACGATAACAAAAGCAACAAGAACATTACAATAAGGATTAACCTGGAATTTCTTACCAAATTGGAAATAAAGTTTTATTATTTAATGTTACACAATCACACATTCATGGAGACAAATTTAAAGATAAATTCGATGGACCTTTTTATATACATGACATTGTAAGACCTAGAACTTATAAACTTTGCACAATAGATGGACGAGTTAGAAAGAATCCTATACATGCAGATCTTTTGAAACTATATCTGAAATAAACTGATTGGGAATCACAGATTATCATCAATAATGATCAATATTAGGATCATTATAAAAGGAAGTATACTATCTGCTTAAATAAAATAATATGAAAACTATAATGAAACTTACGAACTTAGAAATAGTTTTAAAAAAAATTCAAAATTCTGTGACTCCTCTTAAAGAAGAAATCTAACCAATGAAACTGCCATACTCAGTCGATGCATCATTAGTCCAGAAAGTGTAATCTACTTATTGCACTCTACTTCATTCTACTCGTATGAGAAACCATATTTTATCTCTGGTTAATGTATTTTATTTAGGTCAACTTATTGACGATATGATCATTTTACTAGCTCAACAAACGTTACAAATGGCAATAATAACTAAATATTATTACCAAACTGCTGTTTGAGTTTATCATCTTTTTGAAAACTTAGGAGTCCAATGAATATTCGATACTCAATATTTAACCTTGACTATGATTTGACAACTGAAGTCTAGCAAATATCAAGCTCTCGTACTAAAGACTCTTGATATTTCTGCAGGAGCAGAAATCTTAAGTGAGGAGTAATGTGAACGGATAAATGTGACGCAGCTCATGTAGTGCAAAAGATCGACCGATTTGACATAACTGACATAGATGATATGTCAGACATATGTGACATATGTAATATAGTTAACATATTCGACATAGTTGACATAGTTGACATAGTTGATATATTAGACATGTTAGTTATATTTTACTATGTATTTTATTTTATATAAATAAGTAGCTTTTTAGTTTATGTAAAAAGACAGATGGATAGGAAATTGGTAAGATAGTTTAAGTAATTTTAGAGGCAACTGGCTTACTGCGCCACCTTTTAAGTTTTAGCATTTCATTTCTTTTATCTTTCTTATTCTTTTTCTTTATTTTCTTTTACTTTTCTTCTTTTTCTTTATCTTTATTGTTATTTTACTTGTGAATAAATATAATATTTACAAATACACATTACTGGCAATCTGTTGAATCATAACTCGTTGTGATAATATAAATACTTTGATAAATCATCTGAATTAAAACTTGTAAACTGTTAAAAGATTACTATTCAATTAAAAAGAATAAACCGCTTGAATACCCATTTAACAGTCATAGTTTGCAAGAATTACACATTAACAGTATTATTTTAATGAATCAGCTAATCTGAAATTATCTATTTTAGATTACATGTTTACATTATATAGTAATATTTATGCTTTATATTCAAAAGAAATAAATCATGTGTTTTTAAGACTGGCAGTCCTACAAATTTGCCAAAAAAATTTTTATTATCTGATACTTATCTTATACAAAAAAAATATAGATGAATATGTAAAAATAATCGGCCATCAGGGCACTTTATTAATATAAGAAAAATAAATAATGTTTTCTATGCTAAAATCTCTATACTAATTATTTATTATATAGAGACGTGAAGATAATAGAGTTTTAGTTAACATTTCAGTGTTAATATTACTCTATCTGTCGAATAAGTTAACTATAATTTAAAGTTAAAGAGATAATAGCTATGACTTAAATTCAATCAACTTGACATGCTGTTTATTAGAGAGTTTATTTAGTCAACAAGAATAAATTTATAAGTTTTATGTTTACAAAATATTAAGATTGTTTATTATTGTTATTAAATAAATATTAAATACAATATTATGATCTTGTTCAAATCTGTTCTTTTTCTAAGGCATTTTTATGCCCTTTATATAGGAAAATTACAATTAAAGAAAATCTATGATATTTATGATACTACTGACAATAATAACAGAGCTAACAGATATTCTAATTATATTAAATATATTATAAATGATAATAATGATATAAATAATAGAAATATAATAAATAATATATGTATCCTATTTGGCAGATATAGCAGCTTTAGCAGATCTGGCAGATCTGACATATTTGGCATATATGTCATATTTGACAGGTTCATCAATTTTTGCCAGTTTCAACGTATATTCAAATGGATAAATTCTGTGACTCAAACTCCCAAATGAAGATCTTGACGATCACTGATTTGTGCTATGATAAATACAACTCATTTATCATTGTCACAAAAGAAAAACACCCCACCGATCATAATCAGGCTATTATTAAAGTTGCCTTTTTAGAAAAAGTTGAACGTGACGATTTTTGCAATCTAAAATCTCCTGATATAGATAATATCACATTCCAACCATTAGATATAAAAAAATCTACCCCCTATATACCTGATCGGTTGATCATGATCACAGAAATTCCACTGAATGCCACTGAAATAAGATTATGCAAATTATTTTTCAAATTTGATAATATCGTTCGTTTTACTATGGAAACAAAAAACCTTTGGCAAAGAGCCACCATTACCTTCGACGAAAAAGCTAACTTTAAAGAATTAAAAAAAGAAGACAGAATATATCTTCTAGATAATATGATCTGATATTATCCTTGTAGTTTGTCTAGGCCTAACATTCAAGCTCGTTCTGCCTTTTCAGCAAAATTAATCAATCTTTTTAGGAATATTATGCCACGTGATCTACAGGATATTAGAAATATAATCTCTGCCACTGCGTGAATTATTTTCAGAGCCCGTTTAATTATAACTATCTGCAACATACATTTTTTTATTTTTCCAACAAAAACGATATCCAAGCAGCTATGGGAATTAAAAATTTAATTTTAAACAATAAAAAATTAGAATGAACTGACCCAAAAGTCAAATTTTGTGCAGTTTGTTCATCTGCATATTACAACACCTCTTTTTGTCTTAGACGTCATCAATCTCCTAAGGATCGTAATATGCAAAATCTTTATCAAAGATTTCAACCTGTCTAATTCAATAATTACACAGCACTAAAACGTAGCCTAATACGAGATGCAGTTTGTGAAAATATCACCTTTGCTCACGTAACTAAAACTCTACAACAAATTAATAAATCTCAGAAAGGTTCTAAAAAAAGACCCCTACCACCCCCACCACCTAAAGCCAAAAATAATACTTCTTCCAATAGATCTTTTAATAACAAATCAAAATTGCAATAGGCAAACGATCCCATAGATGAATTCATAAAAACTGAAGTTATCCCTACCCCAAATATAGCAAATGGTACTTCAAAAGGTAGTTCAATCTATGACTCAGATTTTAAACAATTCGTTATCTCTCAACTCACCTCTATCTCAAACACACTGTTAAATGGAATAACTTTTGAACTAATGATCAATATTTCGATGGAAATAGTATCATTAGAACCGTCTTGATGAGAGCTTTCCAACGAATATAAG
>CAJVPP010003601.1:0-11244 GCA_910592005.1 Funneliformis mosseae | reverse complement strand
TTATAATCTACGAATAGTATAAATATGAAACGAATAAAATAAGATTTACAATTTTTTTATTTGTCGCGATAAATTCCAGATATTTATGTCGCGGACTGTATATCAAAATTTTAGTAAAAAATTAGCGAAACTAATTTAGATATTTTGTCAATATACACTCCCTTCCAAAAAATATCTGACTACCTAACTTTTTGATGTTTTATACTAATACCTTATTAGCTATAAATACTAGAATAATACTTTATAATTTTATATTAATTTCTAGGATTTAATAAATATTCAAACATATTTTTTTTTTGAAATATGATAATTTTATATGATCTTTATTAAATTTATATAATATTAGATACATATAATAAAATAGAAAATACAAAAATATCTATAAAATAATTTAACTAAACTACTTTATCAATACCAATCTTACACTTTTCTGAATTAAACTATAAATAGAAAAGAAAAGAAAAGAAATTTATATTAGACTAAACTATTATATAATTATCAAACGTCTAGAAGAAAGAGCGTGATTACTGCCATTCCAAAAATTTGACCAATGGGAATCATAGGCGATAGCTGTTAGAAAGGAGGTAGAGTTTGATATAAGGGGAGAGGAAAAGAGTGTAGAAACCTGAGAGACCTAAGGGATAATATAATCCTCTTCAATATTATTAGCAATTTCCATTCGTTAAGAGTAGCATTTCTTTTTGTTCATATCTCATAACAAGATATGAAAATATTATGATAAAGTGAAGATAGGAGGCTATACAATAAACTTTTGCAGATAAGCAAGCTGTTATTTTATCTGACAGAGATATAAGTATAATGTCTTTAAGTAGGTCAAGAAACTAAAACTCAATTGAGGTAAATAATATGGGATCTTTGCAATAGAAAGGGAGGAAACTCCAAAAAAATTAAAATTTTAGTTTATAAGCTAAAAATGTTCTAAATACTATAATTTGTTCAGATTTATTATTAACTCATTTTTTATTTTTTTTTGAGATTCCTCCCTTTCTATTGCAAAGGCCTCATATATTCTAGATATAATCTGATGATATTTCTTGAATAAGTAAGTCATTATTAAGAGTATTTAACTCTTTGAAATGAATAATAAATGATGATTTATGTGAAGTAACTAAATCTTAAATGTTCAGTTTATTATTAGAACACAGCCACAGGTGCTTAAAATCTTCAGTTTGAGAGTAATAATAAAAACATGGTGAAATATATGTATCAGGAATTTGAGAGTATACTACCTTTAAAGTAGGAAGCATTTAGAGTAACATTTTAATTTTAAATTTCTTTTTAAAGTAATCTATAAAGGATATCTTACGAGAAGACTCTTCATTATTCAGAATCTTGAAGAGAAGAGGCTAATCTATAGATTTATCATGATATTTTGCTAAGTGAGAAAGCAAGAGCAGAAAGTCAGCTTATACAGTTTGCATTTTATTTTAATAAAGAGACGATGAGGAGCTATAATTAGAATAAAGTTATGACAAAGGTAGTATCTTAGATCTAGATGTTTCTTGTTGATGGATAATGATTAAGTAGGAATTTGTTTTGCTAATTTGTCAACAATATTATTAAGAGGATCATCGCTGTGAGCTTAAACTTTAGTAAATAAAATAAAAATATTATTTTGTGTAATAAGACCAAATAACATTAATCAAATGTGAAAATAAAAACAGAATTGATAGATAAGGAGTTACAGAAAATGAAGGAAAGTTTCTGGAAGAAGGAGATAGCAGCTTGTGAATCAGTATAGATTTTAATAATAGAGTTTGAAGGTGAAGTATACATCATAGCTAATATGCAAAAATTTTAGCAAGGGTGAAAGAGGGACTTTATTATGAAAGAGTAACATTGAAGAAAGTGCAGACCAATTTGAATTAGTTTGTAATCATGCAATACTTAACTGACAATTTAAGGAACCTAAAGAGATAAGAGAACCATCTGTATAAAATTAAAAAAAAAGAAATAGAAGTAAAGTTAGATTTAAGAGTGTCAAGTAACTTAATTGAATAAATGTCAAATGACAAAATAGTCAAATCTGTTAATAACCTTGATGGATATTGATATGAATTAGTTAGTTTAAATAGCACAACCTTTTATAATATAAGATTGGAAAGACTGGATCTCTATCCTATATATTTGTTGTATTGGATTTTAATTTCTGTGCAAAATTGAATCAGAAGTTTCATAGTACAAAAATTATGAATATTTTTTTGAATAGGTATAACAATTGCTATAAGGTTGAAAAAGTTACATCTATTATAAGAATTGATATACACTCTAAAGTTTAAGTCATACATAGCTAAATAATATTATGCATATTATTATGTCATTATTGATAGCTTTGACTTTTCCAATTATATAAGTTAAAAATTAGTTAGATCAAATAATCACAAAAGTGGAGTTGTTATTATCATTATCTTTTAATCGAATTATCATTAAAAGTAGATTACAAATCAATAGGTATAATGGATAAAATAATGTTATATTCCTAGAGGAAGTATTGGATAAAAGTTGGAATTTTAAAACCTGAAACCAATTTGCATGTGATATATTTGTGTTAAGAAGCTAATTGATATCAAAAGATGTAAAGAGATGATACCTATCCATAGAGGTAAGTTAGTTTACAAATATGATTAAGAGGATACGGATGTTCTTGATAGACTTTTTGTATATATTGGTAGGTAAAATAAATGAAATAAATACAGAATCGCTCATAATTTGAGTGAGATCGAAATGTTTGTCTAAATATTTTTCAAATGTAAAATTATCTAATTTAGCTATTAAGAGAAAGGCTGACCACCAGTCTTTAAAGATAGAAAGGTTGTTATAGGACCAACTGATAATTAATGATAGATAAAGCTATTCTATGAGTTGAAGTTGCATGATTCTCAATCTAGCAGTATTTTTCAGTAAAGCGATGTCATTGATCATCTTTAATATATCAGAAGATTTAGCTATCATTTGTTTGTCATAAAGATAAGTCAAGTTATAATTAAAGGTGAAGTGAATAATAAAAGCTAATAGGGATTTGGTAAGACAATGTTTATTTTTAAAAAAGGCTTTAAAGGATACCATCATGTTGCAAAATGCTACTGGTAAAAAGATTAACTTAGTTTTATAAATAATTTGAGAAATAATTACAGAATTAAAAACTGCAACAATTTGTTTAGCTGTGAGCTATTTCTTATTAAACACGTTTTTAACTTTTTTAAATTCTGTTAAAACTTAGTTTCTAATATATGTCATGTTATTAAGAGTAATATTCAAACTCCAAAATAATGAGTGAAGTCTTTATAAAAAAGTAGTGAAAGTTAAATATTTTATCATTAAACATAAAGTTAATAACGCTAGAGTCTTTGATATTCATCATCAAGACTAATTTATCCTAATTTACTTGAATACTATTTAAGTTGTAGAATAAGTTACAATAGTCATTATATTTTGGAGATCTATCTTAAAAACTATTATCCAGAGGGTATCATCTATGTAAACAAGTACTAAAATGTGATTTAAAAATTGATTAGTAGACTATTTGGTAATATCTTTCCTACAATTAACGCTTTGAGTGTATTCTAACAATGAATTTTGAATTTTGCATAATAGGGATCATAATATATGCATCTCAAAATAGAAAAAATAATTTCTCCTTAATCTATTTTTAAAAAAACGTAGTAAGTATCAGTATTACTATGAGCAGTAAAAATTTGATTGAATTGTAAAGTAAAAATTGAAATTATGAGGTGAACAAAAGACATGAAAAGATATAATCTAAGTAAAACCCTAATCAGCATCTTAAGATTGACCTTATTATATACCTTTGACATATCTTAAAAAAGGATCCAAAGATTATTATAATGGAATGATGCATCATATTTGATATTATCAAGAATGTTAATGGGTTTAAAAGTGCTTCTGAAAAAAAACCTGCAAAGTTGTTGCCTTTTAGGATGCTATTTTTGACTAGTATAGTAAAAAGTCTGCTATTAACAAGCTTAATAAGTGCTTTTTTAAAGCATTCTAATAAGGTAATTGGTTGGATATAGTTTAGGTTAAATTCTCATAATTTTAGTTTAGAAATTGGATACACAAAAGTCAAATTCTATCTATAAGATGTCAGGTTGTAAGTTAGATAATAACATGCAATTTTCTAAAATATTTGAAGGCGAAGGGACTAAGGTGTTTTAACATTTTATTTGATATTTTTGATGAACTAGAAGCTTTACCGTTAAGTAAGAAATTAATGACATCAGATTATTCTTCTTTAGTAAAAGGTTGCATGAGAGAGTCATAGATAATAGGATTAATATTACCTAATAGAGCATATTTATTTTTCTATAAATCTAAGATTGATGGGTTAGGATATCTCAAACTGATAACTTGTTAAAAATATTAAGCTATTTCTCTTTTAATATCAATAGGATCTATAAGTAACTCTTTTTAGGACTGTTATTATTAATTTAATAGTCTAAAAGAATAGTGATATAAGAACAATCAAGGAGAGAGTCAAATATAGCTAATTGATTAGTGGTAAAATTTTTACATCTTTGTTTGATTGCTTCTTGAATTAATTTAGTTTTTAATTCTGTCTCTTGTATTTTTGTGGCAGCTATTAGTATTTTTTTAAGATCTTTAAAAACAGGAGCTGTTACTGATAAGAAGTTCAAGAAATAGATAGTTAATGTAGGTAAAGTAATATTATAATCTGTAAAGAATTATGAGGTTTTATCAAATAGATAATCCCATTTAATGTTATAAATTTTACTGAAAAGACAAGATTTGAAATAGCATTCTAGTTAATGAAATAATTTAATATGTTTGTAAATTAATTTAAGCAGATTGGGTCTGAGGTCACAAGTATGACAAGAGATATGTTTATTAAGAATACATTTCAAAGTGGTATTAATGATGGCTTTTTGGAAAAGATTTTATGTAAAATTGACTTTGTAGACATTGGAAATATTATCAAAGTCTACAGAAACTAATCTTAATTTATAATATCTAGTATCAATAGCATCAACAAAGGTAAACCAATCTTCATTTGACATATCCTGATAAGAAAAAACAAGTTTTTTTATTATTATTGTTAAAACTTGAGTTGAAAAAGCAAATATAATATAATGATCTGTGAGTGAAGTATCTATAGAAATGACTTGATGGTCATTGAAATCAGAAAGTAAAGATAGAGCGATAAATATGATCAATTGTTAATCGTAAAGAACCTTAAACATATGTATGTAAATCATTAATAACTTTGACTGATTTGATGAAATTAAAAATGTTAATAAAATTATTGTTGGTTATATGATCAATAAATCATTATAAATGCAAGAGGTTATAAGATCTAGATGGATCAGTATTAAAATCACCTAAAATAATAGAAAAAAATTAGCATGAAGAGCTTTGTCTATAAGAAAATGCATTTGTTAAATTATTTTTAAATGAAGAAATTTATTAAAACCAGATAAGTAAATATTAATAACATGAAATTTGTTTTTATTTTTAAATTAAAAGTCAAGACAAAAAATTTGATTAAAGTAAAATAAATGGTAAAAGATATGATCTACAAGATATAAACCTATATTAAAACCAGAGTATTGAGTATCTAAATCAGTAAAAAAAATAGTATAAAATTGTTATTACAAATTTTTTTAAGAAAAAAGTAATAAAAAGGTATAGTAAAATTGGTTTCTTGTAATGCAATAATGTCAAAATGATTAATGGAATAAAGGTTAAATAAAATTTATTATTTGAGTGGATTGAGTAAAAAATAAGTATTGTGAGTTGCAATATTAAAGAAAATAGGAGTATGTTTGTATTTTGTTTGATTATTCATTAAATTTATAATAAACTGATTAAAAAAAAGGTCAGGTAGGCAGAATTAGTTCTATCTTTATTAATCCATATGATGTCTGATTTGTTTAATTGAGAAATAGGTATACTGAGCGATTTATTAGTTTTTTTATAAACAAATTTTAGAATGTAAGCTACTATTTCAAGCTCAGTGTTAAGCTTTTCGATATTATGTTTATTATTTAAACATAGTTCCTCATTTTTTTAAATAAGCTATTTGATTTTATTTTCATATTCTGTGATTTTGAATTCAGAAGTATTTACATTCTCTTTATACTGAGATTCATCAGTCTCTATATTGGCCTTTCTCTTGCTTTTGTTGGTAGCATTTAATTTTGCAACTTTTTCAGAAGTAAGTGTGAAGATATTAAAATGTCATTCGACAGTATTGAGATATCAAACTGTGAAAGTTAGATCATTATGAATTCTAGCAAATGTATCTGTAAGCGTATCTAATTTGAGCATAATTTTCATAATATCAAATGGTTTCCAGTTAGATTGATTATCTCTTTGTTATCATAGTGAAAGATAATTATTTTCTATTTGGTCTGATCAGAATTTATTAGCATAAATTGAATTATTTAAAGATAAGTTGTTAAGCTTGTTATTATTGAGTAAGGTTTGGAATAGGTAAAAATGACAGAAGATTTGTTAGCAGGAGGCTTAATAGGATGAGTCCTATTAGCAAATGATTGAGAATTCTTAGGATCAAATACATGCTTATTATTCTTAACAAAGATGGGTCTAACTGGTTTGGAAGGAGCTGAATAATTTTAACTTGAGCAAGTTTAAATCTTTGGTATAAATTTTATGTTTGACAATCTTGAGGCACAACACATTTCTTTTGACAAAAGTGAGAATTGTATCTAAACGCAGCATAATACATACAAAGTTTAATATCAAGTTGAATCTATATGAGTCATTTATCATCTAATATGATTTGGTTACCATTAAATGCAATAAAAAGGTTTTATTCTAATTTGAAATGAACAAAAATATACTCTAGGTTTTAATAATTTGAATAGGCTTTAGGGATCATTCAGGTCATCATGTTAACTGCTTTAGCGATAGGTTCAAGTTCACAGCTGGAGATGTCTTTAGGTAAGTTAGTGAGTTTGAAAGCAAATTTAGAATAAAGTTGTATTTCTTCAGCTGTAACTGTATAAGGATACATATGAATAAAGTCTTTGAAGATGAATTAGCCTTTGATATTATTGAAAATGATTATGTTGGTGCCTTTTGCAAAGAAAATGGTAGCTTATTATCACAAGTTCTTGGTAATAATAAAGCTTTGTAGAATAGTATTGTATTTAGCAAATATCAATTGAATTACGTGCTCAGAAATTGATATAGTGATCTTTGTTATTTTGATTACTAATTCAAGATTAAATCTAAATAAGATAGGACGTTCAAGAGATTTTAATTTTAGTTCTACCATTTCTGAAAATTTAGTATAGGATGCTTTATTAGCGTTTGAACTCGTGAAGAATCTAAATTGAATAATCTTAAATATTTTATTTGCAGGTCTTGCTTGACTGAAATACTAATGAAAGAGGAAAAATTTATACCATTAAACATCTCACAAGCACAGTTAAATTTTTTTCTTATTTGATTTACCAGAGAGGAAAGTCTCGATGACATAATAAATATAGAATGAAGAAGTGTTATAAATACGTTCAAAAGAGAGTATATTGGAGAAAAACCATTTTTACTAAGTAAATTTTCTGAGAGGTCATGTGCTTAGTCTTCTTTCATGGTGTTAATATCTTTAAAAGTGATAGAAACTGAAATATTTTTAGTTGAAGTTTTAAGTAATGGTTCTATTTTCATGTTTTTTTGAAAGCCAAAAGCAACATTTAAATCAACAATATCATTATTTTTAATAGAACTGGGATGGTTAAGAACAGTTACAGTTTTCTTTTGAAGAATTCTAAAGATTTTTTGTTAATAAATGAGTTAAGATAACTACGAGTGTTACGTTAATTTTTTGGATTATTATTAAATTTTTTTTTGTGTTTTTTTCCATAGTATTTTGAGGAGAATAATAAATATTTCAAATATAATTGATATCTGATTAATAAAGTCTAATTTTGTACAAATAAGTAATCTATATCTGTAACTAGCACTTATTAAAATTTTAACCATAAATAAAATTGTAATTAAATTAGCTATAATAAAGCCTTTCATATATATAATTAATTTACTTTAAAAGAATTAATATACCCAAATTTCATAAAGATTTAATTAGTGATTGCTAAAAAATTGAATTTCAAAGGTTGATAATTTATATAAAAATTATCAAAATTCATTTTTTTATATATAAATAGCTAGTCTTTGAAGTTTAATATCTCAATAATCACTGATCAGATCTTTATGAAATTTGGTATACTGATTCTTCTAAAGTAAGGCAATAATATATAATATAAGTTTATTATAGTTAGCTTAGTTAAAATTTTGTTTAATGATCAAAAATTTACTAAATGTTAGTTGTAAATGTAGATCATTGATTTTTATAAAATTGGACTTATTAATCAGATATCAAATTATGTTTAAAATATTTATTAAATCCAAAAATTAATATATAATTATAAATTATTATTCTAATATTTATAGCTAATAAGATATTAGAATAAAATTTCGAAAATATTGGGTGATCAGATATTTTTTAGAAAGGAGTATACATGTCATGATAAATATTTTATTAAAAATTTAATATGTAATTTTTAATATATAATATATAATTAATTATATAATTAATTACAAACTGGTAATTATTTACAAGTGAAATTAAATATCATCTGATAATTAATTATAAAAAATGAATTAATTTAAAATAAAAACTAATAGTAACTTACCTTATAGATCTGAAAGTATTTTTTGTATACATTTTATGAAATTCAAAGTGAATTTTACTAATAATAAAAGTTTAATTTTTTATTAATTAATATACATTTGAAAAAGAATAAAATTTTATATGAAAAATAGTAATTGTAATTTTTGATTATTTTATATAATTTTAAAAATACAATAAAATTCAAAAAAAAAATTTTTTTAAAATTTATTTAAAAAATTAATTATAATAAAATAAAGTAATAACTTTTAAATATTTTTATTTGATTACTTTTTTTATTAAAGTTTAATAATTTTGTAATATATATTTATATTAATACAATATTTAATAAATTACACAATAAATATTTAAAAAAACAAAAATATTTAAGAATTAATTCAGTTATAAAAAGCTATTACTTAATAAATATTAAACTAATTGAAATAAAATTTATATATATATAATTATAGATATATAAATATTTTACTTAATACATAGTAAGTAGTTTACTTTAACTAAAGTGATCAAATTAATTTGTAAAGTTAAAAAAGTATAATTTATTTAGTGAAGTTATAAAAAAAATATTACTGTACGAATATTATACCAACTAAGATAAAAAATAAAAGTAAATAATATTAAACCTGTTGAATAACATTTATTTAGAAATTAAAAGTGATGAAATTAAAAAAAAAGTACAAAAATGTTAAAAAGTTATAAAAATATATATTACTATATGAATATTAATTTAATATTAAAGAAATTTTATATGCAAATAGTTTCAAATTTACTAAACAACTTTTACTTAGAGATAAAAGTAATTGACTTTAACCAAAGTATTTAAATTATCCTGTGAAATTAAAAAAAGTTTTGTGATATTAATAAAGTTATAAAAACACTTATTATTATACGAATATTAATCTAAACTTAAAGAAATTTTATATATAAATAGTATTAAATTTACTGAATAACTTTTATTTAAAAATAAAAAACAATTAACTTTGACTAAAATGATCGAATTTTTCATGAAATCTCTATATTAATGTTTATAAAAAAGATATTAAATATATATAAATTAAAATCTATAAAAATAAAAAATTACATTTAATAAGAGTTCTTATAAGTTCAATTATTAATTTAAAAATAAGATTTTATTTTAAAGATTATGTTAAATAAAATAAAATTATTTTCTTTTATTTAAAAAAAAATAATAGTTTAAAAAAAAATTAGAAAATTAATTTTAAGTAATATTAATTATACAACTGTATAGTAATTAATCATCAATTAAAAATTTCATATTATTTTATATATAATCTAAAATTTGCTAATTAATTATCACCCTATATTACAATGAATAATTACCACCTTATAATAAATTATTATCCTATAATTATTTTCATCTTATGATTAATTACTACCTTATAATTATTTATCATTTTATAATTAATTATATAATTATTATATTTTTAAAAAAATATAGAATTAATTACTATAACATATTTATTTAAAATAATAAAACTTTTACAAATAAAATAAATAATCAAATTATTAAAAGTTAATATTTAAACTATTTAATATAGTGAAATTAAAATATTAATTTATATATAAGAATTTAAATAATTAGTTAAGAATTCTATATAAATTAAAAAATCTCTTTATTTAATTTATCTTAAATAAGTGAAAATAATATAAGTTTATGCAATATAAAAATTTTTAATTATATATATATTCACATATAATAATTAACCAATAATTTCTTTGTAATTGTTAAGCTTAAAACTTATATTATAATAGTTTTATTTCTTAATAATTACTAATTATAAAATTTAGAAAAATATTTATTGTATTAAATTATAAAATTTTTTAACAAATAAAATAAATTTTTATATAATTTAAAAGAAAATTGAAACTTATTAAAAAGATTATTAAATTAATTTATATAAAGTTTATCCTTTTAATAATAATAATATTTTAATTAAAATATTATATTTATCATATTTGTAATATACTTAATTTGTATTTAATAATATTATCCTTTAGATTATAAAGGTTTACAGATAAATTTGCTTACTTATTTACTATAAATTTTTTCTAATTTATTTTTATGAAAAATTAAAATTTTTAAAAAATTTTTAAAAAATTAATTTATAAATATATATTATATTATAGTAATTTTTATTTTTTAATTATATAATAAATAATTTACAATTATTTGTAAGCTAAAAACTTGTAATTTTTAAAAAAATTATAAATTAAAAAATTTCATCATTAACCTTTAACAATCTTATTAATATTTACTTTTAGCAATATTAATTATAATAAAATATTATAAAATTTATTATAAAGAATAATTTTAATTATTATACTTTTTATAATTTATAAGAAACTTTATGACTTTTAATAGTAGTAAAGTGATTTAATTAGTTTGCAAAATATATAAATTTTAAAAATTTTTTTAAAAAATTATTATAATAAATCTTTTAAAACTTAAATTTAAAATTAAATTATTTAAAAAATATCTTATAAACTTAAAATTTCTTCTAATAAAATTAATA
>CAJVPP010003600.1:0-11244 GCA_910592005.1 Funneliformis mosseae | reverse complement strand
AGGAGCGACGATAAGCTCACGAGGAGCGACGATAAGCTCACGAGGAGCGACGATAAGCTCACGAGGAGCGACGATAATGCCTCATAAACTAATAACTACTCAACATAATAGTAAGATTTTACACTTACCCATTGTTAGCAAAGAGAACGAAAAGGGTCGCGAAAAAGGTTTGAGCAAAAATTTTTCTGTAAACATCATAAATCATTCAATAAATAAGTAAAAAAAAACTTTCACGTGACAATTACCAAATAAATACGATAATATACTGTAACAAATCAATATTTTTAAATATTTTTACCTCTTTCATCAGCAAACTTTTCAATAGACATAAAATCAATCAAAAAATAAGTAAAAAGACTTCACGTGACAATGAACTGAACAAATCACGGAAATCATTGTATTACAACATTTTACCTCTTTCTTGGATGATCTATTTCCCCATCAGCAAACTTTTCAATAGACGATGGTCGCTAGACGCTAAACAAAATAATACATCAGTAAAAAAAGGGAGACAATGAGATTACGTGATATGCTGTGCAAAGTGCCTTAAACGACATACTTCTCTTACTCGTATCTTATCAGATCCGATACGGCGGAAAGATCATAAATTTTCCGAGCCCTTTCTGCTTTCTCCCGAAGCGCAATCTGTCACTTCCTTTGGAAGCTGTTCCCTGACTTCTTCATTGACCATTATTTGGGCCTCGTGCTCCTCATTTACTTTTTTATGGTCAAGGCGCCGGGATAATGCCTCCCCCAAAAAATAATAAGCGCGCGACCCTCCTGATTGTTGCTTTTCTTCTCTTCGTGGGTAATTTAGTAGTATAAAGTTAAAAAAACGCCCCACTTAGAAAAAATGTGAATATATGTGATCCACACGTCGCACAGCACCATGCAAGAATTTTTCCGGCGCATTTCAGGTGATCGATCTCACATGACAAAATTTTTGTTGATCAAAGATTTTTAGACAACTTTATACGGAAACGACGATTTTGCTATTCTGAGAAATATGTCAACTAGTCAAAGTACCCACCTCTTTTACATCCATTTTCGATGTCTTTGAGACCGGCGAACTGAAAAGATATCGCAAGTACTGGTGGAAAACTGGTAGAATGCACTCGAAGAAGAGGCAACGTAAGTCATTTTATTATTTGCTTCAACAACTTGGCTATTTTACAAGCTAATTGACTGATATAAGCTGAAGAATGTCTATCTACTTCATCAAAAAAAAAGAAAGCTTTCTCTGTTAAGAGGTCAGATACTGTAGATAAGTTTTACTTTGCATTTGCATGAATAGGTCGTATCACTGCATTTATTTTTATCAATAAAAATTTTTATTGCTGTAGCACTTAAGACTTAAAATTTATATTTATGATTATATACACTAAACGTGCAAATTAGTTTAAAAATTTAAAGATCTTTATTATATTTTTGAATGATATGAAGAAAGCCAGCTGGCCATGTAAAATGAAAAATGAATCGTCCTAAATATTCATTATAGTAATATTGGCATTTTTGAAAAAAAAGAATAAAAAATCAGAAAAATCACAAAGTTTGACTTAAATTTCGTCTAATTTTGATGGTTGAAAGCATGTTTCTATTATAAAAAGTAAAAAAATCAGAAAAAATCAACTTAAGATTCATCTAATTTTGATAGTTAAAGGTATGTTTTTATTATAAAAAGTAAAAATCAGAAAAATTGACTAAAATTCAACTTAATTTTCATCTGATTTAATGGTTAAAGGCATGTTTCTATTATAAAAAGCAAAAAAAAATCAGAAAAATTGACTAAAATTCAACTTAAATTTTGTTCGATTTTGATGGTTAAAGGCATATTTCTATTATAAAAAGTAAAAAAAAAATCAGAAAAATTGACTAAAATTCAACTTAAATTTCGTCTGATTTAGATAATTAGAGACAATAATATACATTTTTGATGTTTCAGAGATTTGTTATCCTAGCTATATATAGTGCTCTAAGCCAGTTACGTGATTAAAAACCAGTTTTAAACCAGTTGACTTTTTGCAATTTGGTTGTAAATTATTTTCTTTGGCAAACCAGATTGTAATAATCCAGTTTCATACAAAAACTAATTTATCAAAAAAAACTGGTCTCCATAATGTTCTTTATATAGTGCATAACATCTATAGTCATCAAGAATTTAGCATAAATTCAAAGTATATGTAGTCTTTCAATTTGTATGTTATTAAAAAAATAACTGATTTTTATATAAATGAAGTTGCAATCTTTCAGAAAATCAGCTTATATTTTTTATTTAACTTATAATTTAAAAAGTTATCAGAATTTGAAAGTAAGATACTTTATTAGTAATAGCATGATTTTGGACTAATTTTACAGGGGTATTTACAGGGTTTTTAACCAATAAAAATGCACAATTCATCTCACGTGACATTATGATAAATCCTTAACATTATTTTAAATGTGTTTAATTTTATCTAATGTTGCATTTAAGTTTAAAAAAATGCCTCCTCTTTTAAACAAAAATAAAAGTCAAAGGACCAACTATATACAAAAGATGGTAAATATGATATTAAGAGATCACGATACCAAGAAATTTTAGATTCTAAGCCTGAGCAAAATGGCGCATTTCACAAAAATGTATCATATGATGATGAGAGTGATATATACGAATTTCTTTATGAAGAGTGGGATGATGAAGAAGATAACGTTTCAGACATTTCAGACGAAGAATATACAGAGTTAATGGAGTCTAAGCTAACTTAAAAAAAAATAATCAATTTGAAAAAATGAAGCGTGAACAATATTTAAAAGGAAAGATCTTAAAATCAATCTATTATGATAAATATGGACTAAATGGTTCATTTACTAAGGTGGCTGCTGATACTGAAAAAATTACAAATTTTTTCAAGATTAGTAATATTCAAGATATAGAATCTGATTCCAATAATCCAAATATTGATCAGACTTTAAATGATTCAGATGATGAAGTAAAGTGCTGTACTTACCAAATTGATGAAAGAATCCGATCATTAAAAGAACAATTAGAAAAGCAGTATAACAAAATGTCAGTTATCAAATACAATTCAAAAAGTGCTATTTTTGAATATCTTACTCGTTTAGATAGTAGGAAGATGCA
The DNA here is from genome assembly GCA_910592005.1 of Funneliformis mosseae. Taxonomy (NCBI): domain Eukaryota; kingdom Fungi; phylum Glomeromycota; class Glomeromycetes; order Glomerales; family Glomeraceae; genus Funneliformis; species Funneliformis mosseae. The sequence goes on along the minus strand of CAJVPP010003600.1, from coordinate 8,129 downwards.
TGTTAGTTTAGAGGTGATCAAAATAGTTTTTGTTGATGGTGGTCCATGAAAAGCACGATGTATTCAATATTTTACAAAATATTGGTTGAGTTATAACAAACTTCTGATATCTAAATAAGGGAAACATCAAAAATCTGTTAGAATAATTGATGATGAAGATATAGCTGAAAAATGTCAAATTTGGATTTGTGAACAAAATTATAAAATTACATCAGCTTCTTTTAAAGAATTTGTTGAGCAATAATTATTACCCAGCACTAATGTTGTGAAAAAATCTATCACTTTAATGACAGCAACAAGATGGCTTAATATTTTTGGTTATTCATTTTAACAATACTGTCAAGATATATATTATAATGGACATAAACGGGATAATGTTATACAATATTGTAAAAAATTTCTTGAAGAAATGTTTAAACATGAAAAATATATGTCAAAATATGAAGGAGAAGTAATGGATCATATATATCCTAATTTGCCTGAAGGAGAAAAAGAACGAATTTTTGTAACTCATGATGAATGTATTTTTTATTCTAATGATGGTAAATGCGGAGTATAGACTAAGAATAGAGAATTACCACTATGAAAGAAAGGAAATGGAAGATCTATAATGGTTAATGAATTTCTTATAGAAGTTGATGAACGTTTATGTTTACAACCAGATGATGTAATGAAACATCTAAATATACCTAAAGAAGTATAATGTTACTTAAAATCTGATAAAAATCAAGAGGGTTATTGGACAGCTGAATACCTTCTTGAATAAATTGAACACAAAGCAATTCCTATTTTTGAAACTTTGTATCCAAATTGTATTGTAGTATTTGCCTTTGATAATAGTTCAAACTATAGTATATTTAGAAAGGATGCTTTAGTTACAAATTAGATGAATTTAAAACCCGGTAGTAAACAACTAATTATGTGTGATACCTATTTTGGACAAGATCGATAATCACAATCAAAGGTATTTCCAGCTACACATCCTGATGAAAAGCTCTGAGGTCAGCCAAAGGGAATTAAACAGGTACTATTAGAGCGAGGAAAATGACCACCTGAAGGATTAATATTAGAATGTAAAGTTTGTAAAGAAAAAATTCAAGATGAATCTAGAATTTCTTATTTTGCTCACCGGGTATTATCTTTAGAGCCTGATTTTCTTGCACAAAGGGGAGCAATTGAAGAGTTAATTAAAAAGGCTGGACATGAATGTATCTTTTACCTTAAGTTTCATTGTGAATTAAAATTTATTGAAAAATATTGGAAGCTTCTAAAAGATATGCAAGAGAAAATTGTGATTATTCATGAAATGGATTACAACAGATGATACTTAAAAGCCTTGATTTAGTACATTTAGTTATTATTAAAAAATTTGCAAGAAAGTATTAACATTATATGGATGCTTATAGAAAAGGTATTAGTGGTAAATTGGCAGAATATGCCATCAAGAAGTATAAATCTCATAGAAGAATTCCAGACAGAATTTTGGAGGAATTAAATAAAATTAAATAATTTTTTTGCGTTTTTCGTGTTTTTTATGTAAAAAAATTTTGATTTTTGACCAATAAAAATCATTTCACATGACTTAACTGACAATTAAAATTTCAGACTAGTTGATGACTATAGATGTTATGCATTATAAAAATAAAATTATGTAGATTTTAATTAAATACTGATATCATGGAAATTGCAAATCAGAACTTATTTTTTAAAAAAAATTTTTTATTTTTTAGAACGCAAAAAATTAATATTGCTACAAATGTATCACTAATTTAAATCCAAATCAGGTTAAACTTTAAACATTTAAAATACCATTAGTTGGCATTTTAAATTTTCGTCGCATTCTTAATGTAGTGAATTTTGTAATTGGAGAAAAGCCAGTCTTTACTGCTTCTGAAAAAATATGACTGGAGAATTTTATGTTGAAAATAATAAAGAAAGTATTGAAGGTAAGCCTAATTGTTTAAATTGTTAGTTAATATTTTTTTATTTTTTATTTTAAAAAAAAATCACAGATACTTACCAGAATCCGTTTAGGTCTAGGAGAAGTTTAAAATTTCTTCAATAAATTGCTGAAAATTTTATAGGAGTGACTCAGAAAATTATAACAGTAGAAAGAGATCAGGTTGAAAAAGCTGGCATAGAACGGTCATGTATATCAGAGGATAAGGTTATATTTTTCCATCATATTTTTTAATGTATAGTCCACCTTCTTACATTTCAGTGTACAGTTTAGAATATTACTTTCAATGATGATTTCTCCTTAGATTCAGATATACAGAAAATGAAAATGATTCAGAAGATATTGGTTAAATTTTTTTTGCTTTAGAAATCCAGATTCAAAAAATCTGAATTTGAGGAATCAGGTGTGATGTATGATGCTGTTGCTGAAACTCAAAACCACATTATAGATAAGAAAGAGAGATAGACATCAATCATATCATTTATCATTCCTAAAATCTTATCATAGGTATGCTCTAATAAAAAAATTTGTTAATTTTTTTTTTAAATTTTAAAAAATCTAACATCAATTTACCTTTGTAGAATGATTGAATCCTTGAATTTTGAATTGAAAGTAAGTCTAATTGAAGAAATTTATCATTAATTTTAAAAATAAAATTAAATTTTAATTTACTTTTGTAGGTTTAATCCAGAATCTATAAATAATGGAATCTTAGATTAAAGCTAAATTCTAATAGAATAATTTATTATTTTTTTTTTTTAATAAAAAACTAATATTTCCTATTTATTTTTGTAGAACTATCAGAATTCTTGAAAGCTCGAGTTGTAATTGATTAAAAGTAAGTTCTAATAAAAAATTTTGTTAGAATTATTTTTTAAATTTTTTTTAAAAAAAAATTAATATTAACCTTTGTAGACCAATCTGAAATCTGTATGTAAACAATGGAATTTTAGATTGTGAAGGTAAATTCTAATGGAATAATTTTAGTTTTTTTTTTAATAAAAAAAACTAACATTTATTACTTACTTTTATAGAATAATCAGAATCTTTAAAAGCTTGAGTTGTAATCAGATTTGAAGTAAGTTCTAATGATAAATATTTTAATTTTTTAATAAAAAAACTATTAATATTAGTTTTAACTTATCTTTGTAAAAACTTTTCAGATCTTTGATGCCTTAAGTTAGAACTGATCAAAAATAAGATCTAAAAGGAATATTGTTAATTTTTTTTGGCGGTTGGTTGGTTTCATTTTAAGAATATATATTAACATTTTTTTTTTATAATTTTTTTCATTAGGAATGCAGATTACTATACACAATTCAACTTCAAAATCTGCAATATTACAGATTTAGAATCAATTGCAAACCTATCTTTAGTTATTTTTAATGACTTAATGTATATGCATTTATATATATTATTTATACATTATACCATTATATATAAATAAAAAGTAATAAATTTTGAAAAATTGAAGTAAAAATATTATTTGTATTATCTTTTTGTGTATAGTATAACTTTATTGAATTAATGTGAAAATTTTTCACATAAAATTTATACAAATCACCTTTGAATTTGTATATAATATTAATTATTCAGCTGGTGAAAAAATCAGAAATAAAGCTATATTTCATTTTAAAAATAAAAGCTGCTCAACTAATTCTGGATTTAAACAGTTGTGACATGCTATAATATGCAATTCAGTATCTGAGAAAAATCTTTTATTAGGTACTAAAGTGGTGGGGTATTGACAAGTATTTGCGTGCAATTTGACTCAATAAAAGAAATTTTTTTGAATTTTCCTTCCATCAATTAAGGGGATCACATTTTTTTGATATTTGTAAATTTAAGTATGCATCAAATTCATTAACCTCAACATTATCATCATTAATATCATTGTCAAAAAGTGCAGTAATAATAGAATTTGATGATAAAGATGTAGTTGTGTTTTGCCTAATATTAGTATTACTAATAAGATCTAAAGAATCAAATTCATTTACTAATTGCTTATCAAAGTAAAGGTTACGTAATTTTTCTATTGTTTGAAATTTGATAGTATTGTCATCAATAAATTTAAGACTTTTTAATTGAGAATCCATAATTGCTGCTATCATTCCTACTAGTTTAGGAACTTGCCAATATTCTTTCATATATAAGTAAATAGAAGCTAGCACCTTTTTTAAAAGGCCAGTGGTAATAATTGAATTCTTAATAAATCGTCGATTTTGAAATCTAGAATCTGCATTTATTTTTCATTCACTATCTATATTACTAATTCTTATTCTTCCATATCCTCTTCTTTATCCTCTCTCTCTTTCTCTTATACCTCTTAATAGAATTCTGATAAGTTTTGGTTCAATTATAGAGTTTCGTAATAATTCATAATCTGAATCTGTTTCATTTCCTTCATTATTAATTTCATTTGTATTAGTATCTTAATTATAATAAATAAATTTTAAAAATTAATATTTATAATACAATTAAAATTATAAATAATAAAATTTAATATTTTGCAATTACCTTTATTATCTTCATATTCAATTTTATTAGCTTGTATAGGACTGTAAATTAAATCAAATAAGTCATCCTCAGATTCTTCATTTTTAAGAGTAAATTCGCTTATTAAATAATACATCATTAGATACACAAAATTTAGGGTAAAGTATTTGAATCAGATAAAAGTTTCGTAGCATCTAAAAATGGTTTTAAAAGATTTATTAAATCTTGTAATAAACTTAAAAAATTAAAAATTATTTTGTTAAAATAAGTTTTAATTAACATTTATTTAACAAATAATTATTAATACATACATTCACTCTGATTCTGTAAGTAATATTAATTTTAAATAATCACCATCATCTTTATCATCTTTTGAGTAAGCTAAATGTAATGTATTTTCTAACCATTTTATAGCAACCTGTAATTCTAATAATCTTACTTATGCAAGATATGAACTATTTCATTATGTATGTACAACTTGAATTATTTCAAGTATTTTTGGATATTCTCGATTTTCTTATACTTTTTTTAATCGTTTAATTTGTTTTAAACTCAAAACAAAAAAAAAATAAGATTATTAATTCTTTTAATAAATTGCTTTATTAATGCTAAACTTTTTGTAATAGTAAGATATAATGTATGTGCAGCACAGCCTATATTTTCAACATTATTCATTAAAGAAATTGCATTTTTAATATTTGGGCCATTGTCTGTTGTAGCTGCAAAACACTTATCTTTTAAATTCCAATTTTCAAGAATAGTATTTAAACAATTTTTAATATTTTCAGATGTATGTGGATTAGGTAATAATTCTATACTAATCAATGCTTCGTGTAATTTCATTTTCTGGTCTAACCATGAAATTGTTACACCAATATAGCCATTATTTCGATGACAAGTCCAAAGATCTGTTGTAATATTAATGCTATTTGCATTAGATTTTAATAACTCCTTAAGATTTTCTTTTGTCCAATTATAACTATTGCGTATCATTTCTTTGCATTTTTCTTCAGTTGGTATTCTAAATCCTAATTCAAATTCATGAAGCATATTTTGAAATGCATTATTTTGGAGGATATTTAATGGTTGATAATCAACAATAATAAAAGTTATAAAAGACTGTTTCAAAGATAATTGACGCTTTATAATAATATATTTTATTACTGTTCTAATATTACCATCTGTATTTACTAGCTCTTCTGGACAATTTTTATCAATTCTATAATCCCGCTAAAGATATCCTTGAGCAGTAGTAGTTGAAGAACCTTTTATCTACTTATAACGTTTTATAATACTTTTATTTTTGCACACCTGACAAACAAGATATAATTGTTTTTCCTCTTCATCATACTTCTCAAAATAGTCGTCTTAAATAATACTTGAGTTTTCTCGTCTATATTTATTATTAGTTTCATCTATTTTTTGAAATAAAAATTGAACAAAGAATAAGATGGTATATTGATAAATTACATTGTATTACGATTCACAAATTTTAATATAAAATTAATTTAAATATATTTTTCTATTTTAAATAAATATTTTAAATTTTAATTTAAATTTTTAAACTAATTTTATATATAAACTAGTTTGAAATCATAAACTAATTTGAGTTTAAACTGATTTTATATTAAAAAACTGGTTATCAGATCTTTAAAATTTTTTTTTAAAACTGGTTACTAAATAAATAGACTAAAATTGAAGACTGAAAACTGATTTTGAAGCACTATTTATAACTCAAAAAGAAAAATTCATTGGAAAGAGCATTTATTGTGAAACAATATTGAAAATCCTACTTTAGTATCATTACTAATAAAAACATAGTGAAATTCATGATTTTCATTTTTGTATTAGATTAAACCTTTATATTCTCATTTAATTACATTTATTAATGTGAAATATTCTATCAATCATGATTCAAAAGTTATTTAAGATCTTCATTCTTTTTGTTAAAACTAAAACAATATTTTATGTATTAGAATTTTTATATATTTTATCACATATAATTGCATCTGGTAAGAAAAAATTTAATTATTATAATTTATTAAATATATAAATTTATTAAATAATACTAACTGTTAATTAAATTTTATTTAGGTTAGTTAATGATTTAAAATTCTTTAAAATACGAAATAAAGCAATAGTTTCATTTATTTATTCACAAATAGTAAATCTTCAAGCTTTTCTTTTGTTAGAAAAAAGAAATCCTCCAATTTCAAATGAAATAAAACAAATTTTGAAAAGAATAAATTATGATAAGGATCTATTTGTTTTATTATTTTCTAAAGCTTTTGCATCAGCTTATGAGAAGTGCAAAAAACACATACCTTATCATCTAGCTTTATCATTGTTCAAAGCAATACAATGCTTTGATCTAAGATTTATTCAATTTAATATAGTTAATCATAATATTGCAGATTATAGGATTATTAAAGAATTTTATTCTCCTACTGACACTTTAATACAAGAATAGGCTATTTATTGCGAGCTTAATAAAATAGCTGAGGAATTAGTAGATCTAGATATATATTGGTGAAACAAAACACATTTATTATTAGAACTTAATGTATTAGCTTTAGTATATATTTAGTTACTAGTATCTAAAGTAAATGTTGAACATAGTTTTTCTAGTTATAAAAATATTTTATTAGATAGAAGGGTTGCACTTAAAGAAAAAAGCATTCAGATGCTTAATTTTCTTTACTTTAATTTGGGTAGTAATATTAATTATAATTTGTTAATTATAGTTTAAATGTATTGTTTCAATAAATAAAATAAATATAATTTGTTTGCTTAGCATAATGAATATTAATTTTAGTTAAAATTATGTTAATTTTAGTCAGCATTAAGATCACATTAAATCACATTTTTTAATTAAATCATATCACACTTTTTAGGTTATTACATCATGAAATCTTGGATACCCTAGAAGAGGCTTATCAAAAATTAATCAAAATTATAAAGTTAATTGAAGAGAATTACAACTAGAATAAAGTAAAGTTTAACCTTTATCTTTCTTTTATTTAAATAAATTTTTATATAATTATAATTCTTTTTATGTATTTTAATATTTTTATTTGTATATATAAATACAAATTAAGTAAATTAAAATTTTACTTTTCTTGTCTGATTTCTTAAATATATAATATAATAATTTAAAATCTTAATATTAGATTCTTTACTGAATAGTAATCAACAAATCAAGCTAAAATTAATGTATAGACTATTTATTGATAATTTAATTGATAATATAAATTCTAAAATCAATACAAAAGGTTTTGAATTTTTAAAAGTTACAAGTTTGTCAAATTTAGCTCAAGAAATTAATAATTACTGATAGTTAACCATTTTTTGAAAAAATGTTGAAATCTTTTATTATAAATATCTTATTATTAAATATATTAAATTCAATATCTGATTTGATGATAAAATATTATAATATGACTTATAAGAAGCTTGATGTTTGAAAAGTATTTAAAAAAGAAATAAAAAATTCAATAATAATTTGTGTTAAAATAAATATATTCAAATAATATTAAATTCAGTCAGGGGATATACCAAAAAAGGAAACGGATTCTAGAATATTTTATTGCAGATTTTTGAAATTTGATTGGCTCATATATTCATTTTATACTTGTATTTTGAAAAATTTTTTTACAACATTTGTTCAATATAA
>CAJVPP010003599.1:0-11246 GCA_910592005.1 Funneliformis mosseae | reverse complement strand
AATAATATCATATGTTACATTAGCTAATCTCACATATAATTGATTTTTCTTCTCAAATTCCCAGTCAATATAAGGAATGCAAGAAGTTATACCTAAATACTTCTTATCATCAGGAGTACTATCATTCCTCACCGCCTCCTAAATCTGTTTTGCCAAAGATTTAGGTTTTTTCTTATAATTCCTATAAGCTTACTGGATAACTGTTGCATAGAAATTCTCAAACTGATAGTTATATTGTCTCGCAATCAAGAATCCCCAAGATCGCTTCATTGATCTTCTTGAACTTCTTGAAAAATACTTTATTAAAATAGTTATAGATTAGAGAATCTAACCTAGAATAAGTAGATCATGCATAACGTCTACAGGTCACAATTTCACTAGGCAATCATGCATACAGAGCATTACATGAGTAAAGTAAAAAATAAATTGATTGATTTATTGATAAATATACATGAATATGAAATATACTATTTTAATAAAGAATCTATACTTCAAAAAATTCGTTGCACATACTCACAGTTATTGTTAAAATCTGAGAAATCTATAATAGTTGACCCTTTGTCGAAAGTAGTAATATAGGAAGATTTGAACATATCAATTTCTAGCGAATTACATGGATATAGTTTGCCTTTCTTTTTACATTTATATCGCGCGTATTCTGAACTTTTAACAAAGTTTGTAACAATATTGTTATAATAGTCTTTAGTAGTACGGTAATTCCCAGGATTTGCTAGATATTTTAGTATAATAGTCCAATTATCATAACCAACGAATCTATAATCTTGCTAATACGATTTTATAAAAGTAACTATATATGCTACAGTAGTTAGTTGAATATATAACTGGTATTTCTTATTTTCTGCCCAATCATGTGGAATATAATGATAATACAAATCACGCAATCTAGGTTCATTCTGATGATGTGCAGGTACATCTCTGGCTAGAATTCTTTAACCAAAATAGTTTACATATCGATCATCAGGAATTCTTATACCACGAGAAGTTATACCTAAATACTTCTTCTCGTTAGGAGTATTATCATTTCTCACTATATTCCAAACTCGCTTCGCCTATGTTTCGGGTTCCAACTTGAAAGCTCTTCAAGCCCGTTAGATAATTTTTGCACTATTAATTAATCGATATGCAACACTTTTCTTAATTTCTTTTGAAGCACAATAATAATAAAATTCAGAGCTTTTTCTGTATCTAAAATAAATATTACCATAAATTACATCAATCTCATCATCACTAAGTACTTTATTACTTTTTCGTTTCCATAATATAGATCTATAATATGCGACACGTCTTTTCTCTATTTTAGCAATGCATTCATTCAGATACTTTTCTATGCATTTCTCAGTATTATCATAGATAAATACTAAGGAATCATATGCAGTGCAATAAATATAAAATGTGCGTCTCTCAGGTCTGAATTTCCCATCTTTATATTCTCTTTTAGTCATATGAATGTATTCATTCTTTGAGAAGAATTTTGGGTTATATTCGATAAGTTTCCTGAATGGAGCACGAATACGAGAACACCACATTTTTAGCGTTTCATCATTATATCTGTAATGCAAATTAGTTATTGCTTGTACTACTACAGGATTTAAACCAGAATAGTTAGTTTTAACCATTTTTATAGTTTATAACTGATCTTAACTGTTTAGTGATTTATAGCATTTTTAACAATTTATAGCAAGTATATTATAATAAAATATCACATTCATTTTTATTTTTTTTGATTCGACCTGATCGGTTAAACTATGCACAGTTATAATTTGTATCACATGTGATCTTCCTAGTTCCCTGCCAGTTCTTCGATAGTTCTAGAAAGGTTTCAGAAACTGGTAAGTTTCTATAAATCACGAGATGATCGACCAATCAGATTTCACTGCTCTTGATCTATTGACATGATAGCTAAGCCACTGTTATTATTCGATTAAATCATTACATTGATTAATTAATTTGATCTAACACATCACTCGATATTGTTTTATAAAACAGAGAGAACCTTCTCATCATGTAAAAAGAAATCAACTATGGAGTTCGCTGACACCCATAAAATAGCGAATAGTTTAGTAAATTTTATATTTTCATAGCTTGTTAAAGCACACATATGTTTAAAAATTAAAAGTAAAATCTTTATTTATCATTATGTAATATGACCGATCCGTTAAGCAAAAAAATGAATAAAATAATAGATCGAAAGACCAGAGGAATGTAATGATTAAAATAAATGATGCTATCAAAGAAGGAGAGAGTACGTGGATCCTAGACCATTTAATGCGAGTCCCAGCATCAAATTATTTCTTTGTTCTATTATAAATTTCTATACTATTGTTAACTACGAGATTTTTACACTAATACTCTTTTTTTACACTAGATTTTCGAAATAAATTATCCCATACAAATTTTCGCATATCTATATCACCCCACCCATACAGACAATATAAAATAATATTCCCTGTAAGAAAACTTCTCTAAGATTAGGTAATTTCAAACCTACAGCATAAATCAGGGATTAGCAATTGAGATAAAAAATAAGGCAATGTAATATACACTTACTATTATTATTAATTTTCGCAACATTCTATTCCGCCTGAAATTTATTGCTTCATGCATTATAATAAAGGTATTTTGATTTTTTTATTGCATGTACGATACTGCGCAAAATTTGGCAAGTAAAGATGCTGATATACTGCGCCAGACCTTTGCTGTGAAGTTGCATATGATGAGATTCATGTGAGTAATTTCACTACGTCCATTGTACGCGTGATGATGATTTGTGATTTTCTCAGTAAAGATTAAATGCTGATATATAACAAGAAGAGCAATATGTCCGTTTTGTTTTGAAACATCTATAGAGGCAGGAAAATCGATTAACATCGTGATGACATGTTTAGAGAAACTAGCTGAATAATAAACTAACTTACTTTATTATTACTTTGCAAAATATGCGAGTTCATTTTGATTGTTAATATCAATGATTTTAATAATGGTAAGCTTTATTGGTTTGAATTTTTTTGTTTTACTTGCACAAGGCGGATAAAAGGATTCACTAACCAGGTCATCACCTTTTTATATAATTCCTAGGATTGATTTTATTATACGCTTTTAGGAAAATTACATTAATATGATCGCATCATAAAAATCTGATCAACGGACTCTTCTTAATTTAACAATAAAAGAATTTAACGCTACCCATATGTAAAGATCATCAAGGGGTCCTTTTACAATAATATACGTAATAATTTTGAGAATATGCGAGAAAGTTTGAGAATAAAGTCCTTGGACCTTTGCTGGCAATTTTAATTTGCCAATCCAGATTTCTGTTAGTGCCCTAAACGTTTTTTATTTGCATACATTGAGCTAAGATAAATTATATGGTGCGGGACTAGCCCTGGATATATGATGCCATTCTATGATTGTATACTATTATACACGATTATTTTTTTGAACGATATTTCTCTATTCTAGCTTGAGGCAAAGGAGACGTATCTACGATACATGCTATGTCATATGATAATCGTGAAGACTCTTCACACTTCTAACTAATAGAAGCAGGATCTATCAGTTAATCATATGATAAACTTTAATTTCAATGACGTACTCAGAAAATCTCAGCAAGAATTTTTTCAGTTTCTTTTGTATAAGCCACCCACGAGATTCGAAAAAAAGAAACAAAATAATATACGAATATTTTTTCTTCATAATTCTTCCGGTCTAAGTCACAATCGCGAACTTGAGTTTATTGCTTGAAGTGTTGCAGGTAAGACAATATTCCAACTTATCTTGGAAATACAATTTTGCTAACTCAGGATCATAAGGGAACTGATTCCCATTTTCGTAGTACTATGAGTCATGTAATCTATAATTCCCATGTTTTCCATTACAAATAGGGCATGGTGAGCTCTACGGCTAAAGTGATGCAAAATTATAATTATCAATCCCTCTGAAACTATTTCAGAATTTCAAGTATGGGAAGTGCTCTAAGACGGATTTGATAATTAATTCTAGATCAGGTCTAGCTTCAAAAGTGATGGACCCTTTTTCTTCACATTGCTTAGAAAAAGATAAATCGGATACTTTGTTTTGTGGCTTCGAATTTATGAGAAGGTGACCTTCTGATAATTGCCATGGCTCAAGTTCCATTTCTCTTTTATATTTTTTGTATAAGCTGGAACAGATCTTATCCGTCAAAACACTTGGTAACCCATTTAATTTGGCATGCCAATCCAAATATTCAGAAGTTAATAATTTATCAGACTTGATCATGTTTCTTTTTATATGAATGCAAATTAATTTAAATTACAGTAGGTAGTCGACATAGATTAACCCTGTAAAAAAATTCACAATGAAGCGTGAGCAAATATAGAATCACAAAGTGACCAGACTATACAGTTATCTCAATTTCATGCTGTTCACATTTAATAAAATAAGATCCAGCTTTATATTTACCTTCTATACCTTCATCATCATCATGATCTAACTTGCATAATGGGCATAATGTCTCGTCAGTAATTCCATAGTAATCAAAATTTTCACTACTAAATTTCCTATATAAAGTAGGATATTGATCCAATGTTTTGTTGCGGAAATAGGCTCAGTCATAAGTTGGATTAGATTGAGATGCAAATAATACATTTGCCGATATACTTACTTCAAAAGGATTCGCTTGCTCCAATGCATCCGCCTTATTAATTTTTAACATTACGTGTCCGTTCCAATTTGGAACGGAATCTTCACAACCTATATCATTCATATTAGTAGCTTTTTTAGGGAAGTCATTTATAATGTCCTGGATCTGATTATCAGATAAATTTGAGATAGCACTTGCGCTACAGCTAATTATTTGGATTTTATTTATTCCTATCCCATCAAACAATATATAGATTTTTTAGCTCTGAAAGTTATTTTACGCAAGTTTACGTCGGTAATATCAGAAAGAAGGGGTTTGATTTCGCTATACACCAATGTTCTTGCTGATTTGTCATCAACACCATTCTTAGACTTAACAACCCTGACTCGATCCTCATATGCTTTATAGTAACAATACCAGCATAAAATCTCCTTACGTCTAAGCTTCATTGCTACTCTAAATAGATCAACTATATTCTGTGCTGTAACTTCACTAGATCCCATAAGAATTGCTTCTAAAGAGAGTTCAGGAATCTGAATATCAAACGCTTTATTAATCTTACCATCACTAACTTTAGTGGAGGATAGCTCCCGTCTCAAATCTTGCTCCACTTTCTGATTATAAGGAATTTTTTGACACTCTGTCTCTGTGTTCTCAGAAGCCAGAGCCTGTTTGTCCACCATAAACGATTTTACTGGCAATGTCCCAGCAGATGATTTGTTACCAGAGGTAGCTGACTTACAGGCTGGAATCGATTCTTTGACTACCTGTTCTGGGAGAGTTACAAGTTCAGCACTAGTCATGGAGAGGTCCTCCTCACAGTGAGTCAAATCTGAAGTAACGGAGGATGAGTCTTTGGCAATCATCTTATCCTGAACCTTCTTTTCTCGCCTGCTCTCTCTAATTTTATCACTAATGCTTTTCTTATTTACCTCAACCAAGAAAGCATCCATCTCCTTTTCCTCTGATGTCTTGGCATCATCATTATTTCACTGATCTATCACAGAGCTGGATAAATCAACATCTGACACGGTTTGCTTTGCAAACCTCTCTGCAATCGTTTCCTTATCATTCTGTAGAGTCACCGAGGAACCCTGTTCCAATATCACGAGTCTAGCCTCAAGCTCTTTATTTTTTTGCTCTAGTTCCTCTACTCTAGCGTCACGTCTGACATTCTCCTCAATAATCTGCCTCAACTTCGTGATCTCTGTCTCAAGCTCATAATTCTTAGCCACAAGTCTAGCATTTTCTTGCCTAAGTAAGTCAATCTCAGATTCCATTTTTGATAACACTTTTTATACAAGTATTCAAAATAAAAAAGTCATTGTGTCCGTTCCAATTTGGAACGCAGATCACTTTTTCTGAGAAAAAATGGTTTATTAATAGACGCAAAAATAAATATAACGTTCGGGACGTAGCCCGTGATACATGTAATTTTGTTTTACAAAGTAAAATGTTTCTATACTAATGCCTACAAACCAAACCAGTGTTTTGTTATCTATACTAACACCATTAACTCTTCCGATTTCGTTTTTCCCAACATCGATATTCTGGATAGAATAAAATGGTCGTCAGTTATGCATATAACATGCGGGGTCAGAAATAAGTTAAACAGCATTGACCTCACCGAAAGTTTATGTTCTCCGCCTAATAAGGTCCTCGAAATTTCAGAACAAAAAAATAGATATTAGCTTTGCGAGCTCTGAGTCGCTTCCTTATAAATGCATTCATGTATTAATTGCGTAATGTCTCGGACAAATTGTGACAAATCTAAACGAGTTAGGCAAACGTGAGAAATCTCACATCGTACAGAGTTACTACGCTTTATTTTTTTCCGATGTGTTGCACACAAAAGCCACAAGTCAAATTCGGTCAATCGTACGACTGAAAAATTACGTAACATTAATTCACCTTTTTTTAATAAATACCCTGAGAATTCGTCGGAGAATCAAAATCTAATGAGTAATGATAAAACCGTATTAATCATTTTTTCTCCGCGTACTGTAAATTTACTTTTTTGCTATGCTTATTCATTTTTTCGTAGCACAAGCTAGTAAATCAGAGTTTATCAAGAGTCTATTTACTATTAGTCACGATGTATTCAGAAAAGTAATTATATATACCCTCTAGTTTTCTCAAACCTCTTTTTCTAGATCTCTTTCTCTAAAATATTTTATCATTACAGACACATGATCGAAATGGTTGACTCTTACAATTGTTTACGTCTAGATAATAAACACGTTTTCCAGGTTGAAATTTATGAAGACAAGGACAAGCAGAAATTCTTCGAACTTGATAATAAAAAAATTCTATTTAAGAACTTAAGAGTTGGGCAACTCGCGAAATTTATCTCTGTACAAGAAAAGTTTGAAGTTTCGAAGCTTTGGAAAGTTGACGTTGATAAGAGTAAGCTTAATCCTGGTTCTACTGACGATGACATTAAAGAACTTGGAGGCGTGTCTATGGAATTTGAATACGACTTTATAGATTATTTTCAAGAGGATTATAAACCCACGAGAAAGAAAATCCACATCGTTGCTGTCGTCGCAACCACAGCCACTGGTAAGTGTCTCCCAATGGTTTACCTCTCGAACAAGAAATTCGCGTTATCTCATTTTTTTATTTGGTTAGGGAAAAGAAGACACGAATACTCGGACTCAGATGAAGAAAGCAGAACCCGAAAAAAGGGGAAACAAACACGTACGTAATATATTCTGTTATGATGTTGATTAGTAATCGTGTTCTTATTTTAAAATTCACTTTTCCATTTTTAGTGAAAACCTTGGCTTCCCTCCTTACTTCACCAACACTACAATCTCATGCTACAAATATTCATAACCACAAGTTTTACGATCGTGATCAAGCTCTACATTTGATGTTAGAAGTTGCTTGTTCTAATTACGAGGGTCGCAAAAATTCTGACCACAAACCTCATAAATTTATCCTAATTCCCGGAGGAATAGGAATAGGCAAGACACGAATGGGCTGGGAATCAAATCATTTATCCTCTGCTCTAACACTAGAAAATACCGACACCTATGACAATAAATTTGTGGAAGCTCTGAAAAGTCCCTGTTACATCTTTGTTGACCTGAATAATGGATGCCAGTATCTTGAAGGCTTTGATGACAAGCAAGATGCAAGTGTGCGAATAGGGGCGCGTATTGCATTGTCATCAGGTTTGGTACATCATAGTCGTCTATCTGCTCTGATGAGCGAAGTAACTGATGACATTAGGCTTTTCAGCCTTTCTGATGTGATTTATGAGATCCTTAAACGTCTCATTAAAAAAGACCAAAAAGACCAGTGTCCACTTGCCATCATTATCCATCTCGATGAGTATCAATTATACATCAATGATATTGTAAAGTACCAACAACGATCACGGATGATGGCTCGCGAATTCTTTAAATTAATGTTAAAAGAGATCGGTAGTGTCATGCGTGGACAGTATTATGATGAAATTAAAGAGGAATATTATGGAAAATATTTTATTATTCCAATCTGCACAGGAACGTCTGCCATTGACGTTCATTTTTTACCTACGGAGTATCCTAATGAGTTGGTGGATCTCAAGCCGTTGAATTATGAATCAGCAAAATCAATGTTTCTTGACAAGTATGAATATTCAATGCAAACAACCGATGAAAGAAGAGATCTAGTGATACAAGGCCTCAAATTACATCACTCTTCTGATATTAATAATGAAGATATCGAAAATCTTTCGGCGGATTTTTGTAACTCTGTCCTGAATCAACAACACTTCTATATTGCTATGTTTGACACTGGTTTCATTCCGAAGTTCATTGATGATCTCTTAAGCCCTCCTATCCTCATGTCAGATTTTGATTGGGGGAATCAACTTTTCACTACAATGTCTAATCGGAACATTGTTAAAATTAATAAGGGTTCGGGTAGTTGGAAGAGTTTGGATGATATACGTACCATAATCTCATTTGGGCTTACTAGACAGCCTATTAAGCGAGATTTTCTACTAAATAGCCGTACTTCCATTGGTGAGCTTGAACGAGCTGGTTTGGTCTATCTATCCAACTCTGAATATGATTGGTATACTATTGTTATGCCCTTCATGCTATTAAAGATGCTTAATAACTCGCTTCTGGTTTCTAAAGTAGAAACTGTGTTTCCAGATCACCTTCTCTTAATTCCGACACATGATTCCCCTTGGGAGTGGCAAAAATTTGAACTTCTATACGGACATTATCAAAAAGCTCTTATCGATAGTTTAATCAACGTTAAGGAGTCAAAATTGTTATCCATTAATCATAAAATTCAGCTACTCCAATTAGACTTACAAGAAGAAGTTGATGCTAACACAAAATTGCAAATCAAAGATGAAATCGAGATGCAAGATATAAATCTTACCAATGAAACGAATATGAACTGGCAACTATCTGACATATTTCGTGGTGCAAAAGGCGCTGATACACTTCTTCAACGTAGAGTACGATTGCACAAACTTAAAGTCTATACTGAGAATGAGAAGTTTCTTGTAAAGACAAGTGACATTGCCAAATTTACTAAATTTGTATCATGTGATGATAATGTGACACGCGAATTTGACAAAGGCATTTTCCGCTGTTATCAAGGATGTGCTAACATCGATCACCGCTGGGTTCTTGATTCCGCTGATGAGGGAAAGAAATTAGCAATTTTTTCACAAATTAAATATTCAGAACGCGATGCAACTACTACTATTTCCACGCCAGCGATTAAACGATGGTATGATACAACAATGGCATCAATAAAAAGTTACGAAAACGAGTACGACGTAATCCTTGTCTTGTTTACAAACCGGACCTGTACGGGAACTATTGACATAGAAGAAATGCCTCAACTGCTACTCATTTATCCAGAAAATATCGAGAATTACCTTTCTCCAACATTTGCTCATCGTGGTTTAGTGAGTGGTCCAAGTGAAAATGATTATTGATAAACGCAAAGGAATTTTTTATTTGTATTGCATTAATTAACCGGAAATATCAAGAGAATTAGATTAATTTTTCACATTGTAGAATATTCAATAATTCTTTACTATTTATGCTTATAAAAATTTTCATTTAATAAAGTGATAATATTGCATGAATTTGTAATTTAGCATAAATACAGTTTTATTTTTTTCGATGCATACATATCAAAGTTAAAACATAATGCCTTATAATGAAGTCTCTGCGTCATTATTATTTCTTTGCTCCTGCATTTATGGTAAATTTCTACAGCTACCAATACTGCTAACTACGAGATTCTCGCACTTTCAGAAATAAACAGAACATGCATTATCTTTCATGTATCATAGGTGCATAGGTGTAACCGTGAAGAATCTTCACGATCAAAAATCACGTGCGCGTGAACAATTGTTCACGCCGATCACTTTTGCCAAGAAACAAATTTTTATTAATACATGCAAAAATAAATACAAGATCGGGACTTTTCCCGTGATACATGACGAAGCTTCTATACTATGACTACGGACATATACCGCCTATTTAATATTCCTATTTCTAATTTGTTTTTGAGAGATCGCCTGACCTTACCCTTTTTATTTCCCTCTCTCCGCTTCCAGTAATTTCCCCCGGTTTCTGTGCCTCATCCAACAACCAAACAATATGACCGAGAACCCTTTCCACCTTGATTTGCATATTCTCATCATTATACTCAACAATCACTGGTTCTGACAGCTTGAACGATGGCTTTCTCTCATCATCAAGCGTGCACTCTATAAAGTACCATTTTTCTGCATCGGTTACAATCCCCCATACTTTATCCATATCATATTCTTCGATTTCGTTGGCTTTGCGCTTACGACATGTTAAGGATGATTCCATCTGCACGGTAGCTTGTGCAAAGCCCTGTTTAAAGTCATCTCTTTTGACCTCGACAAGCCCAGCTATCCTTCTGGTTGAACGACACTCTATCGCCAAATCTAGGTTTCCCTGATCGTTATGTCCCTTGACAAGTTTTTCCGATACGATTTTAAAATTATTCTTGAACAATGATACACCACTGGCTAAGTAACAGTACGAATAGATAGATTTCGTCGCCTAATATACCAATATCAATGGGGTTGTCTTTTTACGAAGGTCCAATTCAGCCATTAGATGCTTAAGCACGGCTTTAGACTTTCCGTTATCTAGGTCAGCAGAACCACAATGAAAACGATGGTACACATCAATGTCGGGATTCGGCATACAGTAAATCTGGAGATACCCTTCAACACGAATCTGCATAGAATTTCACAGAGTTCTTGATCGTTCCGAGGCGAATATTTGTTTCCATCATTCATGAAGTTGAGTTCTGCCCCATCATTTTCAAGTGCGGATTGTTTATACATTTTACGTATATAATCTTTGAGGCCACCGAGAGATGCTTGCTCGGCATTCACCGCCCATTTGTACGCCTTCTGTTTCGGTCTAATGACGATATCGAATTCTGAAATGCAACTGTCAGAGGTTAGTAAATATTTTCTGGTACAGTCACCGGCGAAAGTAATGGTACTACAAGTGCTGCTTGTTTTTTGAGTCGTAGCATGTTCATTTTTTACTCTAGAATTTTCCAGTATTTCTAGAGTGTTCTTTATAAATAA
>CAJVPP010003598.1:0-11247 GCA_910592005.1 Funneliformis mosseae | reverse complement strand
AATTAGTAAAATAAAATTTTCTATATACAGATAAAAACTCGTATTATGTATATAAATTTTATAAATAGTAAAAAATCTGGTAAATTACTGTAGGCCTCTGTATACTAAATGAAGTATATACAAGTATTGTATATATAATATAATATATGTTTATACAATACGAATATTTTTTTTTTGTTTTAATAAAATAAACATTTATGCATGATTGAGTAAAAAGATTTCAAAAATAATCAATTATTAAAAAGTTACATAATTTGTAAATTGAATTGTAAATAAAATTATAAATATTCTAGAAGCTCTGATGTCTAATCAATAAAAAAATTTATATATAAATTTTAATATTATTTCTATAATAAAAAGAAATATCTTTTTTTTCCTTCTTTATTCAAAAAAAGAACTGAAAATATTAGTATTATTCTTATAATAAAAAAAATCCCTTATTTGTTCTTTATCACTTATCAAAGAATTGTTTTAAAAAGCTCTAAATCTAACCTATAAAAAAAGGAATGAAATATTAGTATCATTCCTATAACAAAAAAAAATATCCCTATTTTATCTTTAATTATCTATCAAAAGACCATTCCAAGAAGCATCAAAATCTATTTTACAAAAAAAAAAGAAATTAGTGCTATTCCATTTTAAATAATACATTCTTCAACTTTTAATTAAATTACCTTATTCTTTTAATTTTCTTTTATAAAACATTCTAAAAAGCTTCATTTATAACCTAAAAAATATATATATATTAAAATAAATTTACGCATATGCACAATGATGTACATTTTTGATGTTTAAGAGATTTGTTGTTTTAGCTATATGTTCCAACCTGTCTCACACTATATTTTAAAGGTTCTATCTGTTCTATCTCTATCTCTATCCTATCAGCATCCCATTAGTGTCCCATTAATATCTCATAATAATACTGCATACACGTATAAAAAAAAAGAAAAAAAATAAAACATGTATTTTTAAATTTTTAGAAATTAAAATAAAAAAAAAAGAACAAATATCTAAATGAAAAATTAAATATCTTCTACTTTTTCACTAAAAAGAGAGTTAACTATTTCTGCAACTACATTGTTCTCTATGATGAATTTTAAAAATAATAAAATTACAGTTCTAACTTTAAAGTAAGCTGTTCATTAAAAATCAATTTGAAAAAATATTTTCAAATTTAAAAAATAACAGCTTTAATAATAACCTGCTGTCAATTAGATTCAATTATATAAAAAATTCTGATTTCCAAAAAATTTGATAAAATGATCATTTTATCAAATTTCAAAAAAACTAATTTTAATTGTATAAACCTATAATTTTAGCATTTACTCAACGTTTTGAAAAAATTGATTTAATTAATTCATGGAATATTATTTATCCTATTAATATAATAAAATTTAAAGAAATTATTATTATTTAAAAACAGAGATAGTAAATCATCAATGTATTTTTTTAATAGACTTAGTCTTATTGTAAAATTTTTTTTAACATTTAATTTAAAAGAACATATTAAACAATTTTTTTTTTTCTTTATTTTGTAAGAAATGAACTTTAGTCTTAAAAATGATTTTATAACTCATTTATCAAGAGTTTTTTTTGACATTAACTTAAAGAAACGTACTAACATTTCTTCTAGCTTCTTAGATTTTCATAAGATAAGGCTGATTTTTTTTACTTTAGAGTTTAAAAATAGAATTAATGTTTCTTTTCTCTTTTTTAAGATGCTACCTTAGAGATATTTCTTTTTTGAAGCATTTTGAACTTTTTAAACTTTTGTAAAATAAGTACAGGGCTGGATATTTTTTACTTTAGAGTTTAAAAATAGAATTAATATTTCTTTTCTCTTTTTTTTTAAAATATCGCCTTGGAAATATTTCTTTTTTGAAGTATTTCAGGCTTCTTGAACTTTTATAAAGTAAGTACTAGGTTGGGTATTTTTTTCTTTAGCATTTAAAAATAGAATTAATATTTCTTTTCTCTTTTTTTTAAGATGCTGCCTTAGAGATTAGAATTTTACGAGTTAAAAATTGAATTTTTTTATTTTATTTAGAAATAGAATTAATGTTTTTTTTTAAAATACCACCTTAGAGATATTTCTTTTTGAAGTATTTTGAACTTCTTAAAATTTTGCGAGTTAAGTACAAGGCTGGATTTTTTTATTTTATTTAGAAATAGAATTAACATTTTTTTCTTTTTTTTAGGATGCTGCCTTGAAGATTTATCTTATTTGAAGCATTTTGGACTTTTTTAAAATTTAGGGCTAGATTTTTTTTACTTTAATTAGAAATAGAATTAATATTACTTTTTTCTTTTTTTTAGAATGTTACCTTAGATATTTATTTTATTTGAAGCATTTTAGACTTCTTGAAATTTTACGAGTTAAGGGCTAGAATTTTTTTACTTTATTTTAAAAATAGAATTAATGTTTCTTTTTTTTTTTTTAGAATATCACCTTAGATATTTATCTTTTTTGAAATATTTAAGCTTCTTAGAATTTTGTGAGGTAATTTTATTTAATTTATTTTTTTACTTTAGAGTTTAAAAATAGAATTAATGTTTCTTTTTTCTTTTTTTTAGAATACCACCTTGGAAATATTTCTTTTTTGAAGCATTTTAGGTTTTTTAAATTTTTATAAGGTAAATATAGAGTTAGATATTTTACTTTAGAGTTTAATAATAGAATTAACATTTCTTTTCTCTTTTTTTAAGATGCTACCTTAAAGATTTAGATAACCAGATCTTACTTTTAAGTAAAAATGGAAAAAGGTGAATTAGTAGATTTGATTTTTTAGTTTTCTTTAATTAAGAAATGCTTTTAACGTTTTTTTCTTCTATTTTATAGGCATTAGCTTGGATATAACTGAACTTAAAAAATATGAAGATATAAATAGAGGAGATAATTTTGTTTGAATTTTTATTTAATTAACATTTCTTTTAGTTTATTTGTAAGTGAATTTTCTTATTTTTAATTTTGTAGAAAAATATAATATAGGATAACAATAAAAAAACTAAGACTTTTCTTTCATGACTAATTTTTATTAAATACAAATTTTTTGGGATTTGGAAAAAGATCTATTATTATTATTATATGTAAAATATAAATTTCTATATAATAATAAAGTAATTTTTTGATTGCTAAATTGCATCTATTTCTTCTGTCTTTTAATGTCTTCTAAAAAAATGATACCTATAGATTTTTTTCTCAATATAGCACAAAAGAAAGATTTTATTCACAATTTATGTTTCTTCTCATCATTTTATGTAAATATCAAGATATACTTAAAAAAGTGATTTAAAAACTGATTGAAATCTGATTTTAATCTTATGATTAAATGATTATAATACAGACTTATTTTATTTTTATAATCTTATTTCTTTTAAAATTTTATTATTTATTTATATTAAAATTCAAGTAAATAAATATTGGAAATTAAATTAACTGATTGATAAATAAGTTTTATTTTTTTAGCAATTTTTCTTTTCATTTGTAATTAACTTTATATTTAAAATTATAACTAATTATAATTTAATTAAACTGTAACATTTTTTAAATTATCACATATTATAATTATTAAAAAATTTATATAATATTATAACATAATGTTGTAATATTAAATGTTACAATATTTTAATTATAGTATCTATCTTTAATCATTATATAAATTTATAATTAATTTTCTTAATAAAACTATTATAAATAAACTTAAAAAAAATTAATTATAAATTAACACTTATTATTCTTTTAATTAATTATTATTTAATTTTCTAAACCATCCTATTAATCTAAAAAAATACTGCTATTTTTAAAGAAATAATATTTTTCTCTTTTAAAACATTCTTTTTTCTTAATAATTATATAAATATTAATTTTAATATCAAACTTTATTATCATAAACTTTTATAATAATATTTAATTTGTTATTATAAAAATATTATTAAATTTAAAATATCTTAAGTTATTTCTAAAAGAAAGAAAAAAAAAAATATAGAGATTTATAAACATCTACTATTTGTTTAATTATATTATTAATTAATAATTTAAAATATTAAATTTTTTGATTTTTAAATTTGATTTCTTCTAGATTAATTTCTTAAATAGATATTAGCAGTTTATTTAAATTTTTTAGTAATATTTAATCATTAGATATATAGATTTTTTAATTTTATTGAAGGAAAATTTTGATAATTAGTTAATTTAAATCAGACTAAAATAGGATTACAAATAATAATTATTATTTTTACTTTATTTTATATATTATATTACTTTTTAAAATTTAATAAATTTATAATAGTATCATATTATAAAAAAAATAATTATTTATCTTCAATTTAATATTAGCTTAATATAGCTCATATAATTAATCATAATAGTAATAATCTTAATGATCAAAAATTAATTTAAGCATTGTAAATGAAAATTATTATAAAGTGAAAAATTATTTAGAAAAATTAATGATGATAAAAATACTGATGATATTGATAAAGATAATTAATACTAAATAATAATTAACATTATATTATTTGTATATAAATTTAATATATAATAATATTTGTATTATATACTACCCTCAGAAAAGTATCTGGTCAGCTAAAAAAAAAAAATTTATTTAAAATTTTAAGTGTAAATTTTTAAAATAATTGAAATCGTTAATAATTAAAAAATGTCTGATTCTTTTTTTTATAATTTGCCTAAGCTCACCACCTTTATTCATAGAATTTGATCATCTGAATCTTTTAGCATTTAATTCATTATTAGAATTAGCATACTGCACAATTACATCTGTAACAGTATTTTTTGAAAACTTTAAAATGTGTGTAAAGGTCTTGTAAGTCTTTTTCGCTAACTTTAAACTAACAATTTGTCTGCATTCAAAGTCATTTAATTTGCGATTTTTTTTTCATGTTGAATGACGCAATTTTTAAAAAGGTGAAATTGAAGTTGTTTTATGTTTTTGTATATTAAACTTGATCTATGCATTATTATACAAATATAAACATATGCATATCATCATCAAAATCAGGAAAGTTATTTAAAAAAAAAATTTTATTTAGTTGATATATCCAATCTTGAAAAATTTAAAAAAAGCTTGACCAGATACTTTTTTGAGGGTAGTGTATGTAAAGAATATAGATTGTATAATTATAAAATAAATAAAAATTTATTATTAAAATATATATTTTAAAATAAAAAATTAAATTGATTGAATTGCATTAATTACATTAATCTGATTATATTGATTAAATTAATATAATTATATGAATATTTTAATCTAAATTAATATTGATTATATTAATTTATATAGTATCAATAGAATAACTTTACTTACATTAATAATATCTAATTAAAAATAGCATTGATTATTACATTAATTTACTTTTATTAAATATTGTGATATATGATAATTATGAAGATTTTAAGTAGATTTTAACTAAAAATAACATATTAATTAGTTGTAATAAATAATAAGTAAACATTACAAATTTTATAACTAATTATGATATTATAAAAATCAGTTGCAATAAATAATAAATAAGAATTATAATATTATAATATTATTTTTGATATTAATTTAATATAATACCTATTTGGTTGATAAATGAATATACTAAATAGGTTAAATAGACCTATAGAGCTAATTAAAAAAAGTAAATTGTTAAACTTATCTTTTAATTGAGAATTTAAATTTTAATGGATAATAAATCTAATTTTCATATCAAAATTTTTTAAAAAAGTGATATTTTTATTATTATAAATGCGATGCTCACTTTGTATAGCTTATTATAATAGCTAATATTTTATCAATTCAGACTAGCTTGAAAAATAGTAAGAAGGACTTGTTTCTGATACAATGGCATATAGGACATACAAGTTTCAGTCAGGATACTCAGATGATTGATCAATACTATATATATTTACATATATTTTTTGAATATAATTTTTTTTTTACTTTTTATATTAAGTATAAATTTTTATTAAAATAAATAATATTCTGACTTTATAAAAATTATATATATAAAACTTAATATTTTTGAAATTTTATATTAAATTTTATTAAAAATAAAAAAAGAATATTTTGATTTTATTTTCTTATTTAGATATTTATATTTAAAATTAAATTTAGTAATAATCAACTAAAAAAGTTTTTTTATTAAGAATTTTTATAATTATATATAAATAATAAATAAAATTATTTATTTTTAATTATATTATAAATAAATAAATATTTATTGATTATTATATATTTTTAAATGAGTCACATTAATTTTATAAATTTATGAAGATTTTTATGCATTTTTTTTAAGATTTAAAATAATACATTAACTGTTTTTTTATGAATTTTATATTGTTTTAGATTATAATACTTTTTAAAATTATTAATTAACTATTTAACTTAAACTTATTTTTTTTATACAAATAAGCACTTTAAAGCTTTAATTAAAGTAATAATAAAATTAACTTGAAATGTAATTTTTATTTAAAAAAGTGATAATTTTTTAGTAATAGAGAAAATATTTTTATTCATATTTTGAACCAGTTTGATATAAATTAATAAATATAGTAAATTAATAAATTTTTACCTTTAAAATATCAATAAATATATTTTTATTAATATTATATTATTAGCTAAGTTTTTTTATTTTAAAAAAAGTGATATTATTTTTTAAACAAACTTCTTTTTTATATAAATGATGGTTTAAATAATCCAATTACTTTTCAATATTAAAATTTATATATTTTTTATAAAATTAAAATAAAAATTTAAGTTTAACATATTTATTATATCTTCTTTTATGGAATTTTACAAAAATTTAATAATTAATTCTATTTTCATTTATGAAAATAATTGTATTAGCATACTATTGATTAATTTTTAATAATATTTAAGAGAAAATTATCCTATGTATTTATATTCTATAAATATGCTAATACTAGATGGTGGTGATAAATGATAGTAAACTATCCTTTATTTCTAACTAAATATTCTCAATAGAATTGAGATCTGATAACTGTACCAGCTAGTTAAGCTTTACAATCTCAGCATTTTCACATGCAATTATAGCAATCTTTGAATAATGTGATGCAGTATTATCTTCCTAAAAATTCTATTACAATTACAAAAAATATTTATACAAGGTAGATACAACAAAATTACTAATAACTTAAGTTAAAAAATATACATTATGATTGGTATAATTCTGATAAAACAAATTAGTCAGATAATTTAGGTCACCATCTATTTAAAGAAAATATTTATTTGTTTTTTGTTTTTTTTTAAAAGTTTATTCTGTTTTGATACTTTATTAAGCTTTTTTATTGGGTTATTTTCTTTGTATAAAATAAATAATATGAAATAATTATAAATCATGAAACACAAACATATTTGTTATAAAAATTTAGATAATATGTAAAGTTACTGTATTTGAGAATTTTTTATGTCAATTACCTTTATAAAAAATTTATTTGCAAAAGTCTTCATTATATTAAAAAAAAGATTTGTTATAACAATTCATTACAAAAAGATTGCAGATTTATAATACATATAATTCTTTATTAAACATTATTATTTAATTAAAAAATTTGATATAACAAAAAAATTTTTTATACCAAAATCCATACTATACTAAAGATCCATGAACAAAATTTGCTTTAAAAAAGAGTTGACTGTAATAAATATATTTATAAAAAAAAAAATTATAATTTTTTATAAAGTAAATCAAGAAAAGTAAATAAGCTGGCAAAATTTGCTCATAACCTACCAATAATAAATTACATGATTACTCATCCCTTGAAGATTATGACTAAATTAGATAAAAAATCCTGTAATCATTATTAGTAATATTTTGCGATTGATCGATCGGAATGTCCTTGAATAAAAAAAATTTCACTATCGTTCAATTATTCCAAAACCTTCAAGCCTACAGTATAAAATCCAAATATAATCTCTGTAATGGTTTCCCTTTGATCGACTTCTGGTCCTCTAATATTATATAATCTTATTTTACATTAACCAAGAAAAAAATAACCCAACTATAGTTGATACATAAAAGGTGATCATAATAAGGTTTCAAGTGCATCTACACATCAAATCGGAATTGAACAGGGCTAATATAATTAACCAATCAATAAATTCTTTTTTTTTGCATAGCCATCTTATTTAGGAAATGCATAAATTATATTTAGATGTAGTAAGTGAATTTTGGTGGTTCGACAAAGGTTGAATCATTTTTGCGTGCGATTCTCATTATTATCATTATTACTGTATTTTACTAATGATATGTTTTTAGTAAATTTTTTTTTTATTTTGCCGAAAATTGCCTGTATACAGAAAATCACACATAATTTCATCCATAAAACTGATGTATATGCTTTTGCATAATCTAAAATAGCACTTCCACAAACGGAAAGTTATTGACGACATCGTGAACCGAAGAATAGACTATAAATATAGTCGGCCTTCTGTTTGATTTTTGCTTTGTTTCCTAATTATCAAGAAGAAATTAGCGGTTATATCATACTCCTAATTACCGCAAAAATCAGTATCAAGGGTTTCTTACCTAATTATTCTGGCTTCACGTTACTGCGCACAATGAAAATCAATTTTTATAGACAAATCAACACAAAACATTATATAGCAACGATGGAAAGCTTTACTATAGAGCTATCAAGCTTATCTCACTAAAAACTTCGCAACTTGTAACTTCGTACCTCTCAGATTATAATTGCGGGGCAAAACCATAAGCCCATTTTGGCAAAAGTCGAAACTTTTCAGAAATTATTTCGACAGTTTCGACGGGGTTTCGATGGGTTTCGATGGTCTCGAAAGTTTCGACGGTTTCGATGTTTAAATTAGAACAAAGTTTCCAAAATAATACATTATTTATCGAGCAGATGGTAAATTTGGAAGCACAGGAACTTGTTGAAGAATTAGAAGAATTACCTTATGAAGAAGATGATGATTTTTCAAATGAAAGTTTAATGGAAGAAGATAGGGATACTGTCATGAGACTAAATGAAGAAAATACTAATTGGGAGATAATGAGTAATTGGTCAATTACAATATGTAAATTTTTTCAATTTTTTTGGCCTTTTGCTATATACGATTTGCTCATCTCGTAAAAACAAAAATAATAAACTGCATTTTAATATCGAAGGTTTCGATGGTTTTGCTACCCGTCGAAACTTTTGCAATTTTGCCTATAATAAAAAAATTTGGCAAAACGTTTCGACGGGTTTCGATTTCGATGCCTGTCGAAACCTCCAGGTTTTGCCCGGCAACCTTATCTCAGATAATAAATGCGTGAACTGTGTTAATCTTGTTCAGCTCATTTAATTCCGCTTTTTTTGATTCTCCGTGTTAATAAAAATCTAAATGATACTATGATTTGTTAATTGTCTGAAGCCTAGTGGAGGACTTTATACTTCTAGAAATAAGCATGCAATCGTCTGAAACCGTCGTGTTATTGACATAAAATGATAAACACGCGTCGTACCTACGCGCATTCTCAAACTCCGACTATCATATTTCGTCCTTAGTAATGTTGATTATGCTTTGGATTCGGATTCGTTTTCCTATCATACATAAATTTTATTCATTGAGAGACAATGTCGTGTTAACATAAGGGGGTAACAATAAGCTAGCAATTTAATATTGTTAGACGAACATGCAAAACAAGGAAAATGTTAAAGTTTCATTCAATGTGGCGTCAATTTTCATACAGAATCTTATTTGGTATGATTTATTCCTTTATTTGATTGATAATATTCACAATAGAATGATTTCTTAAAAAGTATTCTTTGTAACGGTTTAACATTATTGAATTGACTAAATGGTATCATAATAAAGCCAAAACTCCGTAATAATATCATCGAGAAAAGTGATGTGGTGCTTGGCTTCGGAAGTTGAAAGGCAATGAATATCCGTTAAAAAATTTAATAAATAAGATATTTTTCATTTTTCATTTCTCGCAAATTTTCATCAATCTCCTGTATACAAATAATATTTCTATAAATATTTATTGAATAATGAGCAATAACCTAATCATAATCCCTTTTGCTATACCAGAGACATCATTAGGTTCAGAAAAAAAACGAAAGAGAGAACCAAATATGTTCATCTCTTATCGTAAAGAAATGATGGAAAGGAAACCACCTAATATGTCAATGACTAAATATAGCAAACTAGTCTCATATTGGTGGCGTAAAATCCCAGAAAATGAAAAGGCTGAGAGGAAGAGACAATATCAAATAAATCGAGATCAAAAAGCAACGATAAATGGACAATAACCTTTATCCTGTCGATTTATAGTTTACCTTCTTTTTATTTTTATAAAATGATGTAATTTTTCTTTTTTTTAATTGCTATTAAGCTATAACAAATTAATCGATTTTCGAATAGTATGACATGATAATTCCTTTTTTGATAACACTAAAAATACTGGCGTTAAATTCAAGTTTATATAGTAAAATTAATTACAAATTTAGTAGATAATATAACTCCATACGTTTAAATCAAAATTTTAAAGTGGAGTATAATTTATGATTTCATCATAATTCTGGCATATTTGAATGTTAGTATAATGATAACTATGGCTTATATTTTATCTAAACACCTTTTATCTATTAAGATTTTTAACGCGTTTTTTAAATAAAATAAGGTTTATTTTTATATTAACTTTTTTTTGAATTTAAGTGTAACTACTCCTTGAATTTAAAATAAATCTGATCCGTAGTTAAATTTTATAAATTATAAAATGGTATCGATAATATAAAACTAAGATTTGAAATTATTACGTAATTTGATTTGTCGTCTAATCCGGTCACGTGATTAACTCCCGCTTTAGGAATTGATGACCAAAGGCCAAAATTAAAATGACGTCAATTCCTTACTTGTACACGTGATTTTCTGAATAAAAATGAACGCGTAAACAGTTTTGGTTTATTTATCTCTCTCTCGAGTTTCAAGTTTATTTTACATATATCGTTTCGAGATTTTTACTCGCACGTTCGTAGAGAAAAACAAAAATTTTCAAATCGAACTGTCAACCAAAGTGCTTTGTTTATTAAAGAAGTCACTCCCATTAGAAATATCACTCAAACTCAAAGGTTGTTTATTCAAGAGTACGGTAAAACACAAAGATCTCCTTTATTGTAGACGAGAGTGGTTTTCGAGCAATTATTTTAGGTGGGTGTCATTTGAATTTGTCACTTGTCTGTTATTAACTTTGTGGGGTCTAGGGGTGCACAGTAAA